>JANTOP010086657.1:22844-39441 GCA_027564815.1 Symmerus nobilis
GTGATGACTGCAACGCTTGACAAAAGCTTTTAATTATTCAGTTTGAGATTAATTTTTTTTTTCGATTAATTAAATTTAATTAAAATTTGAAGTTTTGTATTAAGAATTTTTGAAAAATTTGAAAGCTTAAAGAAAGCTTTAAGCATCGGATGTAATTTTATACGTATTTTTCTCCCAAATATTTTACTACATCGAAATTTCAAATTTTCTCTAAGAAGCTCTATGAAAGTCACCAAAGTTCATTGAGAGCTTTTGATATAAATTTATTTTTATTTATTTAGAATCTACTTTTAATTCGATTACTGAAATTTTAATGAAATCGGAAATTTGCTTCCAAAATCTTTTCAAAATCGAAAAAGCTCAAAGAAAGCTTATGTTTGGAATTTAATTATATACGTTTTGTAACATATTTTTCTGCCAAATAATTTTACTGCAACGATATTTCATGTTTATTCAGAAAAGCTTTATTGAAATCGCCAAAGTTTACTGAGAGCTTTTAATACAAATTTTATTTTATTTGTTTGGAATCTACTTTTCTTCCGATTAATAAATTTTGAATCGAATTTGAAAAGTTCCTTAAAAAACTGTGGAAGAATTTGAAAGCTCAAAGAAAGCTTTAAGTTTCGGATGTAACTTTATTCCAGGTTTGAAAAATTTCAGAATTTTTTTTATAATTAGGAAATTTTGGGAAGAATTTCATCAAAATTTGAAGTCGAAGTAATCAACTAAACACTCGGAACGTTGAAATTAAGGAAATTTCGGGAAATTTCGAGAAAATCAACAAATCTCGAGAAAATATAAACATTTTTTGAAAATTTAATAAGTCAATTTTTGGATGATTTTGTCCCAAATTTAACTTCAATCAGGACTTTTTAGAAATTGAGTCATATTTCTGGAGTGCTCTGCGCCTTCTGCGCATTAGTCTGCACGCTACTGGGTTACTGATATCTTAAATAATATAAATAAGGGATATATCCATACTTGGATATATACAGTAATACCAGAGAGAAGATAAAAATATGCATAATCCCGAGAGAATAATCTCACCACAAGGGTTGGTGGTTAACCCTGTTTGACGATTTACTCGTGTTCGTATTATAAACCACACCAACTTTTAAATCACCTTTATTATATTTATTAAAAATAAGCTATAGGGAACAACCAAATATAATTTATACATTTACAGTGCCTGGCCAACGAACTTGGGGCACTATAATTTTTTCAGCATTTCTGCAACAGCAAAAGCAACATATGGCAATAAAATTCATGCTTCATTCATTCAATTCATATAAAACAATTTACTTCATTTTCAATAATAAATATTACAAATTTAATCATTGGGGGCGGCAATTCTCCGTAGATGATACATTTTTTTAATCCTTTATTTTAGGACTATTAAATTAAACCATCATACACCTACACCATGAATGATTTTAATCAAAATCCCCTTGGTGGGATTTGAAATTTTCCCAACTATCACTTTAAGTCGGTTGTAAACGTTTTCTATTTATTTTAGGTCCGCAGAATTACCCTTCCATGAAAAAAGTGATTTCTTCTTGCCATATCATGAAGAAGTTTCTATAATTTCTTCAACAGAGTAGTAGCTTTTCATTAGTTCAGCGTCTCACAAACTGGGCGTTGTGTACTACGGCATGCATCATTATCTCACCTGAAGAAAATCATATTAGTATATTACTACACCCTCTGATTAATTAGATATAATATATTGTTTTACGTTATTTCATAATTTCTAATTAAAATTTTGATATTTTCTCGGGGATTGTAACCTTGCAACTCGCATATTTTCACTCAGAAGTTTTTTATTGATCCTCGACATTTCAGGACAGGTTCATTTAGCTAGTGGTCCTCGAGTAAATGTTAATATTACAATCGTGTAACTTATTTCTAATTTCATTAACTGTAATATTTCGATTGCTAGTAACAATTTAGTTACTATATTCGCCACTATTTTTTTTGTATTATTTAATATGCGTATTCAAATTGATGTTCCCTTTTTGGAATATTGTAACTGAAAAAGAAGTTATGCCATAAATTGTAAAAAAAAATGTAGTGTTCAAAGTTCGTTGGCAAGTGACTGTAAGTCGCGTCTAGATTTTGTGTATAACAACCTTATTAAAATAGAGGAGGATAAGTTTTAAAGTATGATTAAGGAGTTTTACTATTCTCCCAATCGAATCCATGAAACTTTGATCTGAGTCATTTGGCGCACCCTAGTAATGCATACTAGTTCTGCCCTAATTCCATCGCAAGGTTGAAAATGGTTGTTACAGTTCAAAACTTCATATACAATTAATAAGTAATTTGAGAATAGTTAAATTTTAATTATTTAAGATACCTACGCTAAATTCAATGTTTCTCCGTTATTTTGAAGGTCAAGATAATACACCCTAATGCCTTCATCTAATCAATTTATTATCGAATAATAAACCAATATCTAACTTACATTTAAATCTAATTTATAAATAGATATTCGATGCAAGCACAAACTCATGGAAAGTGGTCGACGAAAAATCGCATACCGATTTCATTGAGAAAATAATCGAAGTTCCAGCTCAAGAAATTATCATTGTCGATGATATTACGAAAATAAAAAATATCACCGATTACACGAATACGGAAACGAACTTAACGGATTTGTCGGAAATAAATAAGAGCTCGAATATCGTAATCGACGAAACATACGTTACGCAAAAAGATCGTCAATTAACGGATGTTGTTGATGATCGAACAATAGTAACGGTGAAAAAGGATAATCAGCAAATCATCAATGATTCGGTGCGTACATTTTTAATATTCGAATTAGAATTTAAATTGAAAAATAATTATATCTTTTTAGGAAACTATCTTATCCAAAGAAATAATTGATAAGAGAACGGTAAAGGATTTGAAGAAGGATGTGGATAAGACAACTAGAACCTATGGGCGCAATGAACAATGCATTTGCGAAATTTGTACTTGTGGGTTAGTAGCAGTTAGATTCTTTTAAATATATTCCCTGATGTCATGGGATTTCATAAGTCCTGTCGTAGAGAGTCAATCATACATAAGCTCTTAAAGTATAAAACGTATAAAGAAACATCACTTCCGATGTCCAAGCCTAGCGCCCAGATTTCTAATCCGATCCTGGGCAGTAAACACTTCAATTCTTTTTAGATCGGTTTTAAATTTACGCGCTTAAGAAAATGGTGCGAAATTATTTTAATTTCAAATATTAAATTAAATATTTTATATTTGGGAGTGGAGTTTGGGGAGGGAGAGAAACTTTTTCCGATTAAGTAAATGCCCCAGGTGCAAGTTTTGGGTTTGCATAAAGGTTAACATTTGCTCAATTCTCTGAGTTGAAGCTACTGATTTAACTAGCGTTTTCCAAATTATATCCTGGCATCGCTGAAAGTAAAAAAATTCCAAAATTAGTCGGATATATGAATATTCAGTGTAACTAATTAATTTTAAATAAACAAACGTTCTTATCTCGGGCATGCTGGTCTTTCCACTTAACGCTGCAAGATACTACACATTTCCGGATTTCCAATTAGATTTATTCTTTTGTTCTTGACTGTATCTATCTATGCTAATGTCTTTGAATGATTTTAGGCGACACAGATGTACTCATAACCAGACAACATTTTCGTCGCACATTGAAATCACTGAGGACTCAACAGTCGATACTGTGACCGCATATCAAAAAGATTTCACCGATACTAAGCAATTCGATCGATCAATAGTCCAAAAGCCTGAAGATAATCTACATCCGGAGGGGGATTTCGTTCGACCGGTTAAACCAGAATATCAACCAGCTGATCGTACAACCCAAATTCGTCCAATTGATAATTTACATACGAGTACAAGTGAATTCACAGGTAAAATATATTGATCCCCTCGTTTGTAAGATTAAAATTTCATATAATTTCGTTTCACCTTCCAATATTAAAGGTATCACTACTAGTAAAAGTGCATATACTGGAGAAATATCCGAACGACCAACACCGGTACGGCGTAACACATACACAAAGCCGGAGGGTGAATTTCATTCCGAAACAACGACCGGTTCAGAGTATAAAGATTTTACGGGAAATTATTCGAAGACAACGATTGTTAAAAAGAAATTGGATAACATATTGTCTGAAGGTGAGATAAATTTCGAGACAACCAATCAGACCGATTTTACTGAACAAGAAGTGGAAGTATTTCGGCCACGGAAACGAACTTGGACAAAGGATGATGTCAATAAATTTTATGCGCAAGACCAGACAATAACTGAACAAAAATCTATTGATATAGTGACGCAACAGGAGAAGCGTACTCTTATCAAACATAATGACAATCTGCGGCCTGAAGGCGATTTTATTCGTCCAACGAAACCTGAATTTAGGCCTGCCGAACGATTACATCAAGTAAAACCGAAGGATAATCTACAACCGGAAGGTGAATTCGATCGACCACATAAACCGGGTGTTGTGCCGGCCGAAAAACGGACACCGATCAAACACGATGATAATCTACGGCCGGAAGGAGATTTTACTCGACCCGATAAGCCAACTTATCAATCGGCTGAAAGACCAACACAAGTCCGCCCGAAAGATAATTTACAACCGGAAGGGGACTTTGATAGGCCAACGAAACCAGGATATCTACCATCAGAACGTCCTGTACAAGTTCGTCCTGAGGATAATTTACGGCCAGAAGGTCAGTTCTATACACCGGAGAAACAACAATTTAAACCGGCTGAACGACCGCAACAAAAACGACCGGAGGATAATATACGGCCCGAAGGAGATTTTGAGCGACCGGAAAAATCTTATTTAGGGCCAGCGGAGAAACGAACACCGATCAGACATGACGATAACCTCCGGCCTGAAGGTACATTCGATCGTCCGGTTAAACAACCTTATCGTCCGGCTGAAATTCCTGACGTAAAAAGACCGGAGGATAACTTGCGACCAGAAGGAACGTTCTATACACCAGATAAACAAGCTTTTATTCCCGCTGAACGTCCCACACAAGTTCGTCCGAAAGATAATTTACAACCGGAAGGGGACTTTGAAAGGCCATCGAAACCAGGGTATCTACCATCAGAACGTCCTGTACAAGTTCGTCCTGAGGATAATTTACGCCCAGAAGGTCAGTTCTATACACCGGAGAAACAACAATTTAAACCGGCTGAACGACCGCAACAAAAACGACCAGAGGATAATTTACGGCCCGAAGGAGATTTCGAGCGACCAGAAAAATCTTATTTGGGACCAGCGGAAAAACGGACACCAATCCGACATGATGATAATCTACGGCCTGAAGGTACATTTGATCGGCCGGTTAAACAACCTTACCGTCCGGCTGACATTCCCGATGTAAAACGGCCGGAAGATAATTTACGACCAGAAGGGGAATTCGATAGGCCATTGAAACAGGGATATCAACCAGCCGAACGGCCGGAACAAATTCGTCCGGTAGATAATTTAAAACCGGAAGGAAGCTTTTATACTCCGGAGAAACAACCGTTCACTTCAGCTGAAAGAAGGGAACAGAAACGTCCCGAAGATAATTTACGGCCAGAAGGAGAATTTGATAGGCCAGATAAACCTTATTTGGGTCCAGCGGAGAGGCGAACACCTATCCGGCATGACGATAACCTACGGCCCGAAGGAACGTTTGATAGGCCCCAGAAACAACCTTATCGACCGGCTGATATTCCAGATGTGAAACGGCCAGAGGATAATTTGCGGCCAGAAGGAGAGTTTTATACTCCAGATAAACACGAATTTATTCCGGCAGAACGTCCGGTACAAGTCAAGCCACAAGATAATTTAAAACCCGAAGGAGATTTCGAGCGGCCGAGGAAACAGTCGTTTAAACCGTCAGAGCGTCCGGAACAAATCCGTCCGATAGACAATTTGAAACCGGAAGGAACCTTTTATACCCCAGAGAAACAACCGTTCAAATCGGCTGAAAGAAGGGAACAGAAACGCCCCGAAGATAATTTACGGCCAGAAGGAGAATTTGATAGGCCGGATAAACCTTATTTGGGTCCAGCGGAGAGGCGAACACCTATCCGGCACGATGATAACCTACGACCGGAAGGAACATTCGAGCGACCTCAAAAGCAACCTTATCGACCAGCTGACATCCCAGATGTGAAACGACCAGAGGATAATTTGAGGCCAGAAGGAGAGTTTTATACTCCAGATAAACATGAATTTATTCCGGCAGAACGTCCGGTACAAGTCAGGCCACAGGATAATTTAAAACCCGAAGGAGATTTCGAGCGGCCAAGAAAAGAGTCGTTTAAGCCGTCAGAGCGCCCGGAACAAATCCGCCCGGTAGATAATTTGAAACCGGAAGGATCCTTTTATACTCCAGAGAAACAACCGTTCACTTCGGCTGAGAGACGGGAACAGAAACGTCCTGAGGATAACTTACGACCAGAAGGAGAATTTGATAGGCCGGATAAATCTTATTTGGGTCCGGCCGAGAGGCGGACACCTATCCGGCATGATGATAACCTGCGACCAGAAGGAACGTTCGAGCGGCCACAAAAACAACCTTATCGACCGGCAGATATCCCTGATGCGAAACGCCCGGAGGATAATTTGCGGCCAGAAGGAGAGTTTTACACTCCAGATAAACACGAATTTATTCCGGCAGAACGTCCAGTACAAGTCAGGCCACAGGACAATTTAAAGCCTGAAGGAGATTTCGAGCGGCCGAGGAAACAATCGTTTAAGCCGTCAGAGCGTCCGGAACAAATCCGTCCAATAGATAATTTAAAACCGGAGGGTAGTTTTTACACGCCGGAGAAACAACCGTTCAAATCAGCTGAAAGAAGGGAACAGAAACGTCCTGAAGATAACTTACGACCAGAAGGAGAATTTGATATGCCGGATAAATCTTATTTAGGTCCGGCCGAGAGGCGGACACCTATCCGACATGATGATAACCTGCGACCAGAAGGAACGTTCGAGCGGCCACAAAAACAACCTTATCGACCGGCTGATATCCCAGATGTGAAGCGGCCAGAAGATAATTTGCGGCCAGAAGGAGAGTTTTATACTCCAGATAAACACGAATTTATTCCGGCAGAACGTCCCGTACAAGTCAGGCCACAGGATAATTTAAAACCCGAAGGGGATTTCGAGCGGCCGAGGAAACAGTCATTTAAGCCGTCAGAGCGTCCAGAACAAATCCGTCCAGTAGATAATTTAAAACCGGAGGGTAGTTTTTATACTCCGGAGAAACAACCGTTTAAATCGGCTGAAAGAAGGGAACAGAAACGTCCCGAAGATAACTTACGACCAGAAGGAGAATTCGATAGGCCAGATAAATCTTATTTGGGCCCAGCGGAGAGGCGAACACCTATCCGGCATGATGATAACTTAAGGCCGGAAGGAACGTTCGAGCGACCTCAGAAACAACCTTATCGACCGGCTGATATACCAGATGTGAAGCGTCCAGAGGATAATTTGCGGCCAGAAGGAGAATTTTATACTCCAGATAAACATGAATTTATACCCGCCGAACGTCCGGTACAAGTAAGACCACAGGATAATTTAAAACCGGAAGGAGATTTCGAACGGCCAAGAAAACAGTCGTTTAAGCCGTCAGAACGTCCTGATCAAATCCGTCCGGTAGATAATTTAAAACCGGAAGGGGAATTTGATAGACCGGAGAAATCATATCTCGGCCCGGCTGAAAAACGTACCCCAATCAAACATGATGATAACCTTCGGCCAGAAGGAGATTTTGTTCGTCCATCGAAAGAAAAATATCGTCCAGCCGATATACCAGACGCTGTACGTCCCGAAGATAACCTACGACCAGAAGGTGAATTTTATACGCCGGAGAAACATAAATTTATTCCGGCCGAAAGGCCCGAACAAAAGCGACCCGAAGACAATCTACGACCGGAAGGTAAATTCGATCGGCCCGAAAAACAATTACTGGGTCCGGGTGAACGACGATCCCTAATCAAGCAAGATGATAATTTACGGCCAGAAGGTGATTTCGTTCGTCCAATAAAAACAGAATATCAACCAGCCGAAAGGCCACAACAAAAACGTCCAGAAGATAATCTCCGACCAGAAGGCGAATTTGATAGACCAAGTAAACAGATATTTAAACCATCGCCACGTCCGGAACAAATAAAACCGGAGGATAATTTAAAACCGGAAGGTGAATTTTATACACCGGAGAAGGTTCAATTCAAACCAGCTGAACGACCAACTCAAAAGCGTCCGGAGGATAATCTGCGTCCAGAAGGAACATTTGATCGACCGGAGAAACAATCGGTTAGTCCGGCTGAGAAACGAACGCCCATAAGACATGGTGATAATTTACGACCGGAAGGAGAGTTTGTGCGGCCAACCAAAGAACAATACCGACCAGCTGATATCCCAGATTTAATAAAGCCAGAGGATAACTTACGACCCGAAGGACAGTTCTATACACCGGAGAAGGATGTATTTAAACCAGCTGAACGACCAGTTCAAGTTCGACCGAAAGATAATCTCCATCCAGAGGGTGAATTTACCAGACCGGTAGAATCTAGCTATCGACCAGCCGAACGTCCACAACAAATAAAACCGGAAGATAATTTACGCCCGGAAGGCGTTTTTGATCGACCAGAAAAACCAACTTATCGACCGGCTGATATTCCGGATATGATCCGACACCAAGATAATTTAACAATGGAAGGACAGTTTGTTGTTCGGGAAAAAACGGTATTCGTACCAGCTGAACGTCCGACTCAAGTCAGACCGAAAGATAACTTACATCCGGAAGGAAGATTTGAAAGGCCAGAACGGCAAGATGTTGTGCCCGCCGAGAAACGAACTCCAATTAAACATGATGATAATTTACGGTCAGAGGGTGTTTTTTATCGCCCAGAAAAAACTAGATATCGTCCAGCTGATATTCCAGATGCCGTCCGACCGGAAGATAACTTAAGACCAGAAGGATCGTTCTATACACCGGAGAAAATCAGTTTTATTCCGGCTGAACGACCGAAACAGGTTGTTCCAAAAGATAATTTACATCCGGAAGGTGATTTTGATCGACCAACGAAAGTTGGTTTTCAACCAGTCGAAAGGCCACAACAAAAACGGCCAGAAGATAATCTACGACCGGAAGGAACTTTCGACCGACCACAAAAACCGATTGTTTCACCGGGCGAGCGACGAACACCAATCCGACATGACGATAATTTACATCCGGAAGGTAATTTTGATCGACCAACGAAAGTTGGTTTTCAACCAGCCGAAAGGCCACAACAAAAACGACCAGAAGATAATCTACGACCGGAAGGAACTTTCGACCGACCACAAAAACCGGTTGTTTCACCGGGCGAGCGACGAACACCAATCCGACATGACGATAATTTACATCCGGAAGGTGATTTTATTCGTCCGGAAAAGACTGGTTATCTTCCAGCAGATAAACCGACCCAAATCCGGCCGAAAGATAATTTACAACCAGAAGGAGAGTTTGATAGGCCGACGAAACATGGTTTCCAACCATCTGAACGTCCTCAACAAATTAAACCGGAAGATAATTTGAAACCGGAAGGTAAATTCTATACACCGGAAAAGCCAACATTTCAATCAGCTGAAAGACCGAAACAAAAAAGGCCCGAAGATAATTTACGGCCAGAAGGGGAATTTATCCGTCCAGATAAACCAACAACCGGTACCGGTGAGAAACGGAAACCGATTAAACATTCAGATAATTTATTTCCGGAAGGGGATTTCGTTCGGCCGATAAAATCGGAATATCAACGCAGTGAAACTGTGACAGTCGTTAAGCAAGAAGATAATCTCAAGGTGTCGGGGAAATTCTATTCACCCGAAAAACCGGAATATATTCCAGCCGAAAGGCCAACACCGATTAAGCCGAAAGATAACCTACAGCCAGAAGGAGAAATGGAACGACCAACGAAACCAGATTACCAACCAGCCGACCGTCCGAAACAAGTGAGACATGAAGATAATTTAAAACCGGAAGGGAAAATGTATACACCGGAGAAACCATCATTCCAACCAGCCGAACGACCGGTTCAAAAACGTCCGAAAGATAATTTACGACCGGAAGGGGAGTTCCATGCACCGACTCGGACGGATCAAACTCATCTAACAACCGAAAAGGTTAAAATCATTAAACATGAAGATAATTTACGGATGGAAGGACGCTTCGAAGATCACCGTCGCCGAGATGATTACACAGCAACACGTGGTGAACGGGTAGACATCATTCGTCATAAAGATAACTTACGATTAGAAGGTGATTTTGATCGAAACGTACCGAAAGAAGTGGTGAAAGGGGAACGACGTACACCGGTACGGCCAGTTGATAATTTAAAAATCGAAGGTAAATTTGAATCGATCGATAAAACCGAATTGACCGTAAAAGACTCGGAAAAAATTCGAACGGAATTGAAACAGAATAAAATCGTTAAGGATACACGTCGAAAAGCGAATACAAGTTCAAGTATAATTTTAGGGGATGATATTTCAACAACCCGAACCACAAATCAAATGAGTTACGCAAATGCGAAAACGACAAAGATTACCGATAAATCGGTAACCAATAAAAATGCGAATAATCTAATTGATGGAACAATTGTTGTTACATCGAAGAAAGTGACAACGGTTTTGGGAACGGATAAAAAACATACACCAGTCGTTCGAATCACTGAACGGCAAGGGAATGTTAATGAGGAAGTGCATCGAA
Source organism: Symmerus nobilis (assembly GCA_027564815.1). NCBI lineage: Eukaryota > Metazoa > Arthropoda > Insecta > Diptera > Mycetophilidae > Symmerus > Symmerus nobilis. Next base: position 33,585 of record JANTOP010086657.1, read on the forward strand.
CTCATAAGGAGACTCATCAAAATGTTATAAATCGTAGCAATGTATTAAATGAATCACATTCGGTTACAATGAATAGAAAACTAATCGAACAAGATGCTACCAATGCTGTTACAAATTTAACAGAGCAAAAATCAATTAACAGAATAAATGGTAGCAATGTAACCGATCATAAACAGATTGATGTCGGTTCAAAAACAATAATCAATCAAAGTGATTCAACAAATGTGATCAATAAAGATACGACAAGATCGATTATAAATAAAAATCATACAAGTTCAAACATTCTAAATCAATCACATTTGATGTCAAAACAAGAAGCTCAATCATTTATTGATAAAGAAACAATTGCCCGAAATCGAGAAACAGTAAGATCTACCGTCGATGGAGCCGATTCAATTAATCGGATAGAAATCGGTAAAGTTATTAAATCATCATCGAGTTCAAGTGTTTCGAAGCAACAAACATCGACACAACGAACCGTCCAATCATCAAATACGAATCAACGAATCAATCAAAGTTCATCGATTCGCTTCGGTGAAAAAGAAAATCAAATTGAATCGAGACGATTAATTAACGGTACTACCGGACATTCCACCGGATCAATAAATCAAATTGGACGTTCCACAATCCAAACATCGGACGAAACATCAAAGAGTTTCCATCGCAAAAATATTATGTCATCATCAGCCGATGTACAAAACGCTGTATTCCATCGAAAAGATAATTTAGCCATCTCAAACGATTCATTAAACTCAAACTCAATGAGTTCAACGGCAGCCCAACAACGTAAAAGTATATCAAATCTACACGATCAAGCTATTTATAATACGTCAACGGAGCGGAAAAGTTTCAGTTCGCTACATCGGCAGGGCAAGGAGAGTGGAGGTGGTGGTGGTGGTGGGGGTACAAGAAATTATGATTCATCAACAACGAATATAACCCATCAATATAATGTTACCCCACAGACGAAAGTCACCATTAAAGATAATTTACATGTGGGCGGTGATTTCTATGGACAATCGGAATCAACGAAATATGGCCGATTCACAAATCGACATACCGATCGAACAGTTATTAAAAGAACATCGAATCAATCAAGTATTACCCTTGGTGATAGCCAGGATTCAAGTGTCTACCGGAGACAGTACGCACAAACATATGGTGGAACATGTCCAGCAGCTCATATTGATGATAAGGGACATTTTAAACATACGAGAAATACTAAGTCCCACATGTTCTATAAGACAACGTAAACCGAATCGATTCATGTCCCAATAAATGGCCTTAAGAAATATTTTATATCTCTAGAACAAAGCTTATTATTATTTTGCCAATTTTATTCTAATCAATTTATTAATATTACAAATGCCAGCCTTTGTTAATGTTTTATTGTTTCTTGTCTTTATTTAAAAGAAGTTCTCTATTATAAGTATTTGTTATTCATCCGAGCTATTTTATTAACAATCAAATTTTTATTTTTTATTAAGCTAATCCCAGATCAATCAATTTATTAATTTACATTCCAATGTATTAAGAAATTTTATATAATAAAAATTCATAAATAGAAGAGATGATGTTGGATTTGTTTTGCTATTTTTTTTAAATTGGAAGCTGAAATAACTAATTAAGATGTGCGATCTGAACGTCCGTCACACAATCTGGGGTAGTACTAATATCAACTAAACGGGGTTGTTAACTCGATAAGACAGTAGATGATTGATCTAACACTAAGCATTTAAATTCATAAATGGCATATCTCAAATGAATCATCTTGCTCGGACCATAGATATAAAAGATTCATTAAAAACATGTGCGTAACTTATATTACGCAGATCCGAATACCTAGAAACACTGATTAGGAAATGTTTCTTAAAACCAGAGAATATTGTTAGTGACTTCCTATTGACCTATACATCAGCATTACAGACTATTAATCTCAATTTTCACCGACTATTCCTTTACCATTCTCGACATTTATCCGACCATTCCTGACTTTATTCGACTTTTGCATCCAAGTTTTTGGACTGGTACTGGTACTGACCTACATACATATTTCTAGGACAATTCTGTATATATATATATATCCGTACTGAATAGATCATGATACTGATTGGGATATTCCTGATGTATGGACTAATTTATTATTAATTGTTATCAAATTTCATAATGACTAAATGTCCATCACTAGAAATCAGAATTTTACAGTTCTAATTTCGATAAAATAGTCACCTAATAAGCTGAAGTTATTGTGACTACAGTTTTCCTTCGAGAGTTTTAAAGAAAACATAATTCATATAAAATAACTTTGACATACCCTACTTTGCATGAATTTTGAGCAGTGGCGTTCAGTGTAATGCGGAATAAACGCAGAGCACAAATGAAATATCAACGAAATCGTCAGTAAATTTTATCTCTACAATAAGATGCTAAATCAATCAATACTCAAATTATCTTTTTTGATAACTTTGAGGCAATTTTATGTTTGCATTAATGCATTGACTGAAAATAAATTGCTTTTGGTTTGGGCTCTATTGAGTTCGGCTTCAAATTATCAGGGCCGCGTCTTCGCTGTAGCACTTTAGACCCGGGCCTAGGGCCCGCAAATTTTTGGGGCCCTAGTCCTCAGATTTAATAATTCAGTTTAGGTTTTATATTTAAGGATTATTACAACATTATAATATTGTATAAAATATCTATCTTCCTTGTCTGCTAGTCTCGATCTAATTAAATCATGCAAAAATTTGCAAAAATCGAATAGTTTCTGTCCATTTAAAGTAGAAGAAGAATTCTCAGTACAAACGGCGTTGTACAGATCTTCAAGGTTAGCTCGTTTTCAGTATTTTTGAGAAGCAAAAAATTCTTATATTGTATCAGTTTGCTATAACTTTCGGAGATTCTTTTGCAGGTTCTTCCGCATTTTTTTAATATTAAGTCTAACTCCTCCATTGTCAAAATTTTCGCTCATTAATTTTTCTCTTATTTTTCCAAAATTCCTTTTTAATAATTGCACTGCTAAATCTAAAGCCTTTTAGTACAAATTGTGGCTAATTTATTTGGCACAAATTTACATTCATTCGTGCTGAGCGTTTTTGTTTCAAACCTCAACGTTTGGCAGGTTCAGCTCGTTACAATCGATACGATCATGTATAAGCAGTTTAGCTCAAATAAATGAATGAGCCTAGATGAATTATTTTAGTTGTACCAGCTTGATTATTTTATTGGCCAAGAATCTCAAAAAACTTTTACAATTTTAAACCGACTCGAGATTTTCACCTAGCTCTGTTTTGATTTTTTCTTGCTGAGTTCCATTTTTGACGGAAGAAAATCTATAATGCATCTATAAATGCATCAATCTATAAATGCATAAATTTTCCTTTAAGGTGTCAAAGACTCGGACTCGGCGAGTTTTAGAATCGAGTCCTGAGTACGAGTAATTGCCCAAATACTCGGCGAGTTCGAGTCGAGTCGAGTCGAGTCCAGAAACCCAAATCTGTTAACCTTCAAATTTCATCTGCAAATTTTAACAATTTAATTTTTCCATTTTGAATTACGATTCGGAAATAGTTTTTGTCATGGTGCATCTATTTTTACTGGGTATCAACATTTATTTCATAAATTTTTATTTGGTAACCCTGATCCATTTATTTAATTTAACGGATTTAACTAACAGAAATCAGAAAACGACTTGTATTCAGTAAAAAATTTTAAAATTATTTTGAAGTGCGCCTACCGGTTACGAAATTGTTTGGGTTTGTAATAAAAAAATATCAGAAAATTCACAGAAACCGGGTGAGTTTTTTATCTGGAGACAACGGAATATCCAAAACCTTTCAATGAAATTTGTTAGTCTCTGGACTGGGACTGGGAAATCAATGCTGCCTAACTCGACCCCCCACCCCATCCCCTAGGGATTTTCAATGGGAACCCCAATTTTTATTGGAGATCGGATTCTATGCTACGAACAAAGTTTCGAACAAAACCAACGTCTTCGGTGGCGAAGAATCCGAATCTGTAAAAAAAATGGGGGTTCCCATTAAATATTTCAATGATTCACCTCCGCCGTTAGCTTTGTGTGGTTCTGAAGAAGTACATACACAATTTCAGGGCTGTATTAGCGAAAGTGGGGCTTCATATTCAGGTACTTCGGAAGATTCTCATGTTCAGCGTGAAAGAAATGAGTCATTATACATACATATGTTTAATTCGAAAATTAAAATTACTGTAAATTAATTCATTTATAATATATTCTAAAAGAAATGGTTGGGGGCCCGAAGATTCAAATCGGGCCTAGGGCCTGTAAATATCTCACCGCGGCCCTGCAAATTATTAGTCATATACGGTATATTTTTAGGAAGAAATTGATTTGGCTGGACAAACTGAGGTTTGACGAAGCATATTTTTACCGAGTCAGCACTACTAATTTTTAGCTTGTAGATATAAAGTAAGTATTAGACATGAAGATCTATTTAAAATATAAACTGCTTATCCGTATCTCTTGGGTAGATGAAATATCAAATCAACAGAAAAATCCACGAATTTCTTAATATCAATTTTTTGGCGTTATTTTAAAAATAAAACTTGTAGGAAAACCGTATAAAATTTTATTCAGATCATCCAGATCATCCTTTAAATGATTTCACTTCGAAATTTAAAGATTTTAATTTTTCCGGGAAATGACTGACATTCCTACGAAAATAAAATTTTTTTTTCTATTTTGTCAGTTATAAACGCTCATGAACATTCGAGGGTTAATTTTTTCAAAAAATTCTCTTAGCGAGATTTATTCAGTAATTATATAGAAACATTTCCGTATGATTAGATTCTTCCAGTTCCGAAGATAATTGTCTGGAACTTCAGTTTTTGTTAGAGACTGTCAACGAAGTTTTTCATATTTTCAAAATGATCAAAAATCTCGATCTCAAACCAAGAATTTTTAAGTAAAATTTTCTCATGAGCTTCAGGACATGTAACATTATTCCTTGGATAGAATGTTCAAAGTTTGAGCGATATTTGGTGATTTTCATTCCAAATTAGCCAACAGAATTGGCCTAATTCTGGACACGATATCAATGGTTGAATACCTCGAAATTATCGAAGAACTTTTTAATATTGCATAATATGTCAAATCATAGATCGACAATTTGGAACTATAGATTTGAAATTATGGATAAAATAGAATTAATATTTGAATAAATAAAATTATATTAATAAATTCTATCGCCGTTTTCTTTATTTTCCTATATACCCTATTTTTTATTAACTATTATGATTCTTCTATCATAGAATTTTGAAAATAATGTTTGGTTCTAATTGCTATATTTGTGATTTCATACGAAATTTGAATTTGAAAATTCGCATTCGAAATTTAACAAACGACAAAGATTAAATAGACACAGCCCAAAATTATTAGTTATGTTTTAAGAAAACTAGAAAGGAGAAAAGCAATCGCTGATGGTCATAAAATTCTACAAACATGGTAATCCAATTCGGCACACCTGATGAAGAACTAACCACAAGCCTCTGATTTTGAGACACTTCCGCTTATCGTAAATAATATGGGGAATATGTCGTTCTGTTCATAAATTAGTTTAGAATAATTAAGGGGTCAGTTCCCAATAACTAACTTCTTCAAAATAACATTATCTAGTGCTTGAACGAAGGATTTTTTTTGTTTATCCCAACTAATATTGCAAGATGTAGTACAAATTGTACCAAAAAACATGGGATTTTGTGTTCAAATTTTTTTTAGTTTCCTTCGTTCAAGCATGAGCTAAACACATCTAGGGTGCGGAATCAATGGTTGGCCACTAAAAAATAGAATCAGTGGTTGGCCACCAAAATTTAATATTCAAATTTT
>JANTOP010086658.1:0-20425 GCA_027564815.1 Symmerus nobilis
TCATCCCCAAATTTGAAGTTTTAGTATTTTAAAAAAATTCGAAAAGTAAAAAAAAGAGGTAAAAAATTGTTTTTTTTCAATCAGTCGCCATTTTGTAAAAAAATTTTTTTTTACTTCTCCGTAGTTCCGGACATAGAGAAGACTATAAAGAAGACTCTCGAAAAATTTCAAGTAAATCGGTCCAGTAGAACTTGAGAAATCGTGGGTATGGCCACGCGCCAATTTTTTGAGACCCCCCACTTCATCAGCTGCTAATTTTTTGAATTTTTAACTTTTCGTACTTTTTTTCTCGTAATATTAATAAATAACTGAAAAAAAATAGATAGTAAAAATATTGATTGCTTTTTTTTATGTCACTTCAAAAATTACCTGAAATTCATGCCTCTAGACCAGAATACCCCCTTAAGGGGTTATAAAATTCTCCAAACCTTGTGGAGATGTTGGCCGCACGCCACTGTACTAAATAGTCTGTTAGTTATCATATCATTTTTACTGTTAAAGGCCTCCATTCAATATGCGATTTCTCTACACCAAATTGATCAATTTGCCAACTTGTCAACCGAATATAACGTGTGTGGGGTGGTTGGATAACCGTTGATAAGTTGAATGTGCATACAATTCAACTTGGATTTGTTGAAGAGAAATTGATGTGTGTATGGTTATGTTGTCAACTTACAATCGATTTCAGTTAAAAAGTAAATACCAATCCAGAAAAATATTTTCGTATAAGTATGTAATTTTTATAATTTTAGTTTCATGTTGAAGTGAAATTGAATAGTCTGTGAATAGCTCTGTTTTTAAACAATTGACAAGTTGATATCAAGAAGTTAAACCAACCAAGTTGAAGAGAAATCTCTTAATGTATGGGCCGTTTTAGTCGAGTAAACGTATACAATTTTTCGACACTGCTATGAGAATAGAGATCTTTTTAATTATCTTTTCTATTAGTAAATTAATTAATAAATTAGTTAGTAAATTACTGAATATGAATCACAGGTACTAGAACTATCGAATTATTTGTAAAATGAGTATGTTTTTTTATAGGATTCATTCATGTATTTTTCAATTATGTAGTAAAAGTGGTGTGTTACTTGTTACTAGTACTGGTGATATCTAACAAAACTAAAGGATAAAATCGTAATATTATCTTCACTCACTACAGTTTTCTTGTATATTTTCTTTCTGAATCCATTCCAATAATATTCAAAGTTTCTTACATTTATGTAAAGAAACGAAATGTTCAAAGTAAAATTTGATCAATAAAAATAGTTTAAATTACAAATACTAAATATTTATTATTCATGGAGTGGCTGAATCTTTTAATTTAGTATAATCTTGAATATGTACCAGTGTTGGATGCACATTGTTGGATATTGAGTACAGAGCTATAAATACGTATATCTGTATGCAGAAGGGTTCAATACTTCAAAAATTAGATAGGTTGCTCCCTAATATGATAAGTTCTTATAGCTGAAAAAAGATATATATCCCATTCAGTTCAGACGTATTATATATAGCTTTGAACTTCGATCAATTCTTCAATAGGATGTGCACTATATTTAATTAAAAAAGCGCTAACTTTGATTTTAGTACCTTACGGGGGTACTAAATTGTTGCTGTGACTGGTAAAAGTACAAAAACTAAATATTTCGGAAAAGTTGAAATATTTGTAAAGGCTCACACCCAGAAATTTGAATATCGGAAATTGCGACATTTGATCCGGATTTCCCGATAATTTTTTTCGAATCCAAAAAATGTAATGATGTAGGAAGTTTATAAATGAGTTGAGAAAAATTTAAAAATATCAAAACTAAACATTTCGTACAAAAGCTCTGCAAAACTTAAAAGCTTCCACAAAGCTTTATTTTCTAAACCGTATTTTTGCGTTTTAAAATTTATTTTCCATCCAGATAACGATCCTTTAACAAAAGTTCAACTTTTTCCAAAATAAAGCTAAAAAAAATCGAAAGCTCAGTGAAAGATTAAAATTAAAATACCAATTTATATTATTTGGAATCGAATTTTTATCATACTCATTAAATTTAAATGAAATACGGAATTTTCGCAGAAAGCTTATCCAAACCATTAAAAGCACAATAAAAGCTATAAGTTTTGAATTTAAGTTTTTACGTATAAAAATCTATTTCTATCCAGAAAAAGCTCCCTTAACAAAATTTCAACTTTTTCCAAAATAAAGCATTGAGAAACTCGAAAGCTCATTGAAAGCTTAAAATTAAAATGTCATTTTATATATTTTGGTATCGAATTATCACCCGATTCATTAAATTTAAATGAAATATGAAATTTTCGTAGAAAGCTTATCCACACTAAACAAAGCGCAATGAAAGCCCTATGCATCGAGTTTAATTTTTGACGTTTAAAAATCTATTTTCTATCCAGATAACGATCCATTTAATGAATTTACAAGGATTTACATTCGAGCCAGTAACCTCAATTAGGGTTATGTCTAAATTTGCATTAATAAGAGTAAAGTCGAGAATGATATGGAATATTACAAGTATAAAAGAAGGGAATAGTAGGGCAAAATTTCGGAACTGACGGAAAAAAGTGGGAAAGTATCCAGTTGAATAAAGTTATGGTAAGTTTGTTAAGATATCTTGATTCTTAGGACAGGGGGAGTGCAATACTGTTAATCTCGAAGCGTTGTCCTCAGTTTCGGTCCTATTTGAATTTATTCATTACTGAAATAAATTAATAAATAAAAAAAAATAAAAAATGTCAAATTTGAATTCATTTTCCGAACAAGTAATTAATTTTCGTGACAATAAATGAATTTATTTTTGTTAAAATTACTAAAAATTCCCATATATTTCCTTTCGGTTCTTTATCTACATAAATATAACAATAGAAAATTCTATATTTTAGCTCCACCGTCATCAATCGAAATCCATGGGTATTCGAATAATGCTAAAGTTGAAGTTCGGGAAAATCAAGACTTAACACTAACGTGTACAATAACAGATGCTAAACCAGCTGCAACCATACAATGGTATCGAGGACATGTGGAATATAAATCAGCAGATACGGAAGATGAAACGAAAGAAACAAATGGTAAACGATTCACAACCATTTCGCGACTGAAATTGAAACCAACATCAGACGATGATTACACTGAATATTCGTGTCAGGCGAAGCATAAAGCATTACAGCCAGATAGACCAATGCGGTCGACTGTTCAATTATCTGTTTTATGTAATACATTTTATGATATACTTGATATACGGACTATCTATAGACTTAACTATCTTTTACAGATCCACCAGGAGCACCATATATCGAAGGGTATACGCAAGGTGAAACGATACGTCGAGGTCAAACGGTAGAGTTAATATGTCGGAGTCGTGGTGGTAATCCGCCAGCTCAATTAATTTGGTATAAAAATGGAGCCCAAATACGGATGGCATATCGGTAAAATAGAAATAAATCCTAATCATCCTAAGAATATACTTGTATGAACATCTTATATTTTTTTTTTTCAGAACTGCGGGTAGACTATCTGAGAATATTTTCACATTTACAGCCGATGCAAATGATAATAAAGCTCGGTTTAGATGTGAGGCGAGTAATATTATGTCTCATACACCGCTTAAAACGGAAATCGATTTAACGGTTTTATGTGAGTAATTTTATTTAATTAGACTTCAAAATCAACATCTCCACATGTATTTTACTTCTAGTCGCACCAACCCATGTCTCAATAACCGGACCATCAGAAGCACGAATCGGTGATCCGGTCCCATTGCAATGTACAACGGCCTCATCAAATCCACCAGCTGAAATTAAATGGATGATTGGTGGTAAGCAATTGCGGAACGCTACCTCTAGAAATGTTGTTTCACCTGAAGGTAAATGAATTGAATATTTTTACAATTTTAACTAAATATCATTTAAATATAAATTAAAGGTGGATGGATCACAACATCAGATATTACAACTGTCGTTGAACCAAATAAACGATCCTTATCAATTATATGTCACGGTCTTAATTCGCAGCTAGGTGAAAATATTGCTTCGACCCATACAGTTAACGTTTTATGTGAGTAATACAAGATGTATATCCTTATAATTTGATTTAATGATTCGCGTATTGTACAGATCCACCATCGGCACCTATTATATCAGGATATCATGAAACTTCGATAATCCCTGCTGGTTCGGTTCAAAAATTATTATGCGTTTCATCGGGGGGAAATCCACTAGCAACACTAACGTGGTATAAAAATGATAAAAAGGTAGGTAAAATGAACAGCCTATATTCTAATTGATACGATAAATATCCTTCAATTAAAGGATATCCCAGAATTCATAGCTTCGTAGCCTATTAATATTATATGGTAGTCCTATAACAATTTGCATAAATGTCGTTCGTACCAAATCTATCGCTAGGGTCTTAGAACTACAAAACGAAAGCTTTATAACTATCATAGGACAGTTTTGCAATAAGCTTGCTATTGTTTTGGAATACCTCCTGTACTATATTGGATAAAATAAACAAATATTTCCAGAACTGTTCCAAGCAACTACATATAACTATTCCAGGAATGTTACGGAAACTGTCCCAGACAATCTCTCAATAATAGTGGAAAATCTGGAACAAGTATCATAAAGTTATTATTTGGAATTATCCAGTCCAAAAAAAATACATATAATGTCTTGTTTTTATCACGACGATCTTTGTTACGCAAATTTTAAGAAGTAAAAGAAATGTATGGGACAATTTAAGTCTAATTTCGGAAGATGCTATACCTCATCATTTTGGTATTCAATTGAAAATTCAAATAATAATACACTTAGTTAGTGTGCCTCGATGCTTTTATAGCTTTTTACTACAAAAGTTGACCCCCCGAAGGGGGCGATGGGGTAATTTTTAGGACCAATCGATAGGTCTGCCCCAGGGGTACATTTTATGAAATTATTGTAGGACCCTCCCTTACCCCTCAAAACCCCCTTTGAAAAATGTCGATGTTTGCCGAGCGTCACTTGGTGGCGAGTAAGTTCAACCGATGTCCAACTAAAAGTTAGTTCGGACCTTGCCCTATAATAGTTGGGAAGAGACTGGGGGTCTAAAGTGAACAGGTAACCTAATTGTAGAACAACGAAAATTGGTTCTGCAAGCAGGGTCGAATAAGGTAGGTTGCACCGGAGCCCCTTCGGGGTGAAAGAAAAGAAAGGAAAGTAAAAAGCTTATCAAGGTACGCTAAATAAACTGATAAATAATAAAATAAGTAATAAACTGATTTCAGTATTTTGACATGAAAAATTACTTGTACCAATTACGAGGATGGCTTAGAAAAATTGATCTAAAGCTAAATCACCACCGCTAATATTATAGGCCCTTTTGCACGAATCTAGCCGTTCTAAATAACGCATTTCAGATTTATCAATTAATTGTATACAGTTCTCCCTAGACAATCGCGGGTTTGACCTGAAATACGATCCAATTTCTTATGTCTCGATTGAAGTTAAATTAAAACCAAATAAAAAAAATCATCCAAAAACTGACTAACTAAATTTAAAAAAAATTGTTACATTTTCTCGAGATTTATTTTTTTTCTCGAAATTTGCCGAAATTTTCTTAATTTTTATTTAACTTTCAACGTTCCGTGTGTTTTGGTTGAATAATTCGACTTTAAATGTTGATGAAATTTTGCCGAACATTTTCTAATTAATTGTTCTAAAATTTTTGAAATCTGGAATAAAGTTACAATTATAACTTAAAGCTTTCTTTGAGCTTTCACATTTTAACAGCTTTTTGAGGAAAATTTCAAAATTCGATTAAAATCCAGTAATTGCATGGAAAATAAATAGATTCCAAATAAATAAAATAAAATTTGTATTCAAAGCTCTCAGTGAACTTTGGCGACTTCAATAAAGCTTTTTTCAATAAATATGAAATATCGTTGCAGTAATTATTTGGCAGAAAAATATGTTAATACAAAACATATAAAAATAAATTCCAAACCTAAGCTTTATTCGAGCTTTTCCGATTTTGAAAAGTTTTTGAAGGCAAATTTCCGATTTGATTAAAATTTCAGTAATCGAATGAAAAGTAGATTCCAAGTAAATAAAAATAAAATTTGTATCAAAAGCTCTCAATGAACTTTGGTAACTTTCATTGAGCTTCTTAGAGAAAATTTGAAATTTCGTTGTAGTAAGATATTTGATACAAAAATAGATTTCGACGCGTATAAAATTACATACGACGCTTAAAGCTCTCTTTGAGCTTTCAAATTTTTCAAAAGCTTTTGGGGAAAACTTTAAATTTTTATTAATTTTAATTAATCGGATAAAAAATGAATCTAAAACTGAATAAAATAAAGTTTAAACTAAATGCTTTGAGGTCATCAATAAAGATTTTTTTTGGAAAGTTAAAATTTCGTTACAGAAAAATTATTTGGATTTAAAAAAATATCTCTAACTAAAAGCTTTCTTTAAGCTTTTGTAATAATACTTCAGATTTAATTAAAATTTAAAAATTTCCCGGAAATTTAAAATTTTAAAATTTCACTTACAGGATATTTAAGGGATAGTTTAGTAGAGGTAATGAGATAAAAACGTTAAAGGGTTATGTAATAAAGTTCTAATTTTCAAGTAACTTCAAAAAATTATTATTTATTTCATCGGGTTCATTACATTACTTTCGGTAAACTTTCTGTAGATAGCATCCTAGCCATTGGAAGTGCATTTAATAAGTACAAAACAAAATGCAACTAATAAAGGTCGTAAGTTCTTCAAAATTCTGCACACCTTATAGAGATATTCACCGCACGCCATTGGATTGAATAGGCACTTATGAGATTGATGAAAACGTCTGGAGGGTTAACCCACCTAGACGTTGGGGATGCTATTTTTTCAGGATATTTGCTATCAAGTGGAAGACTTCTGCGGCATTTCTGGATCAACACGTCGATTAAAGGGACTCGAGAGCACTTCGAGATAATGAAGACGTTGGACAATTGGCTTGCATTGGATGACCACTTCTTAGAGAGATCGGAGTTAATGTCCATTTTTACGGGTGCTGCTGCGGATGATTTCGTAAATTGCCACCGCGCGATTGAAGTTGGACAGGCAATGATCTCTAAAATCATTAGCTCAGACATTCAAGTTGTAGCATTCCAGAGCAGGAAGAAAGTTCTTCCTTTCAGTGCCCTATCCAGCTCCATTGAAATAAAGAAATGTACAATCTCTTTCAAAGAATGTACATATCGAAGAAGTCAACCGGTGACATGCACAAATATTTCGAGTACGAACTCGCGCCTTTCCCAATGTCACAGTTTTATGAAGAGGGTATGCGAGAGGGCACGAAATGTTTACTGATCTTTCGCCTGTCGCTGCCCCGTTAATCGTAGCCCAACCAAACTATTTGTTATCGATGGTGGCTATCTCCTTCACAAGGTTCTTTGAGATAGAATCATCACATTCCAAGCAATTTGTGATTATGTACAGGGTTTCATCGATCTTCTGAAGCAAGAGTTTTTATCATCAGTGTACAACATCCACCAATCTGAAGCAGATACAGACTCACTTATTGTGAATTATGCCATTCAGCAATCTCACGTCTTTAACGCGGTAACGATCGTCGCCGGGAAAATAGATATTCTTGTTTTACTCACCGCGCTGGGACTAGAGCAACAAAACGTTTTTTTTTTCAAACCGAGTAAGGAACTTTTTTGATGCATTTACCTCAACATCGACAGCATATAATATGGGAAAAATGACATTTATTGTAACTCTGAAGAAAAGACAGACCAAGATTTTGGAATTCAGCTGTTCCAATATGAAAAAGTCGATTCTGCTGTTCTAATAGCAACACGAACTCACCAGTGTAAGCTACAGTTACACTCCAATAGGCACTTTTGTAGATCGTTTAATTCATAGTAAAGTTGATTTTTGAACGAAACGGTAGCATAAAATACCGCTGAGTTACAGAAATTTAAAAAAAAATCCTAAGGTTACGTGCGCTTTGGATGGGAAATAGGGAAAGTACTTAATATTGATATTAAGAACTGAAATCCTACCAAAGTTTGTCCGTTGAGTGGGGGTGGCGATGATCGATCGGATAATGAGTGTGATGGCTGTCAAAATCGAAGGGACGATTCGGAACACATCAAGGTTCACATTTCAATGCAAACAAGGCAAACATTTAAAATAATTTTACAATTCAGCATAATTCAGTTTTATACATTTTTGTACGAAAAGAATATTATTTAATAAAAAATAAAGAAAAAGTACTCTCTTGAGTACGCCATTGGAATTTTAGCCAGACTTAGTATTGGGCGGCTCTCCTACCGGGTGACTCTCCCCTCTCAGCATACTTTCTGATGCCCTAATTAACAGGGCCGTGTTAAGCTATTTACGGGCCCTAGGCCCGATTTGAATCTCCGGGCCCCCAACTAGAGGACTAGAATATACTTGAATGAAGATTTTAAGCTTAAATAATTATAAATTAGATCAGTAATTTTCTCAACCGATGGAACCGATTTTGAAATACCCATTTCGAGAAAAATACGTTCAAAATTTTCTTTACATTCATTTTGCATACAAAATTGAAAATAAAAAATATAATATAGCATATGTATAACTCCGAAACGAAAAGGAATTTTCACCTGAAATTTTTCAAAATTCTTGTACCTTATATACAGTTGCAAAATGTAGAAAAATAAACGATTTTTGAAAATTTGTTAATGAGGAATAGACCTTAAATATAAAAAAACATAACTCAATAATTCAATTATCGTCACTCATTTAAATATATTTGTTCCAGTAAATTTTCTGATATTTTTTAATTACAAACACAAACAGTTTCGTAACCGGTAAGGACACTTCAAAATAAATTTTAAAATTATTTTCTGAATCTAGTAGTCATTTTCTGATTTCTGTTAGTTAAATCATATAAAAGGATAAGGGCTACCAACTAATGATTTATGAAATGTAGATATCCAGTAAAAATAAATTCACCATGGCAAGAAATATTTCCGAGTCGTAATACAAACTGAAAAAATTACATTGTAAAAATTTTCAGTTGAAATTTGAATATATGTAAATATGTAACTATAGATGTAAATAGATATTTTATACAATATTATAATATTGTAATAATCCTTAAATATAAAACCAAACCTTGATTATTAAATCTGAGGACCGGGCCCCAAAAATTTGCGGGCCTTAGGCCCGGGCCTAAAGTGCTACAGCGAAGACGCGGCCCTGCTAATTAAGGAACTAGTGAAATGAAAACTTTTAAACATAATTATATGTTTGCTTATAAGGGTAGAACTATCAAATAGGTGCATGAAACCTCCCTCTCTTTAAAACCATAGTTTCCACATAATATTGTCTGCCATCAAGACTGTTAAGTTTTATAAATACACTTTTTTTCTGTAGATAAATTCAATGACTAAAATCCAAGACAAATCTGTTGCGGCAGAATTAACAATACTGGCAAATGTGACAGATAATCAAGCACGATATCGATGTGAAGCTCATAATAGTGCTACGGAAATACCGTTATTCGAAACTACGACCCTGAGTGTACATTGTGAGTACAATTGATTCAAATTTAAAATTTCCACGTTTCTAATGACTAATTTTATATTCTGGATTTTAGTTGCACCAGCAACAGTAGAAATTAGAGTTGAACCAGAAGAAATATTGCCAGGCATAGAAGCAACATTAATTTGTGATTCTAGTTCAAGTAATCCTCCAGCGAAACTAAGCTGGTGGCGGGACGGTATACCGGTTGATGGGATAAATAATGCATCGAAGCCAGGTTTATGGGGTGGAACAGTTTCCTCGTTGGAACTGAAAATTAACGCAACTCAAGAGTTGAATGGCGTTGTTTATACGTGCCAAAGTCATAATGAAGCTTTACAGCGTAGTGTTCATGAAGCTAAAACTTTGGAAGTTTTATGTAATTTACCAGAGAAATGTGGTTGAAATGAAATTTAATTAAAACTTTTCTATCGTTATAGTTCCGCCAAAATTTTCACCGCCGCCATCGTCAACGGTGGTCGGCGTTGAAGGTGAACCACTACAAGTAGCAATGGTAGCGCATGCAAATCCAATGTCAATCGCTTACACATGGACTAAAGAGTCGATGCCAATCGTATCGAATGGGATTGAACGTATCGTATCCGAAGGACCTATTTTAAATATTACAAATTTAGTTCGCTCGGACGCTGGAATTTATACCTGTGAAGCAGTGAATTCCCAAGGATCGTCGACTATTAATATAACTGTTGTTGTTGAATGTATGTAAAGATTACCCACAAAATGTACTTTCAATTTATTGCAAAACAATTCCTTTCCAGATGGTGCTACAATTGTTTCAATATCAGAAAATTTAATAGTTAATCCTGGTGAAGAAGCAACCATTACTTGTGTGGTTGAAGGAAAACCATTAAATGAGGAGCACGTTCAGTGGGAGCGTAGTGGATACGATTTAACATCAAAAACGACGACAACCTTTGTTAATGGAACGTCCCAATTACGCATAAAGGATGCTCAACGTAGTGATGTTGGCAATTTTCGATGTATTGCCGATAATCGGGTTGCAAATCCAACTAGCCGGGATATTCTTTTCATAGTAAAATGTAATGTCACTTTAAATACATGTAGTATCATATATAACACTAAGTGTAGGGATGCGAGGGAAGGGAACTGGAAAAGGGATTATTATAAATAATAATAATAAAAACTATTCTTTATTCAGTTGCCCCAGAAATCGATAAGCAAATGTTAAGAGCAGCAAGTGGAGCTGGTGATCGTGGTCGCGTACCCTGTCGTGCGCAAGCATCACCAACGCCAAAATTCATATGGGCTCGGAACGGCCAACAGTTAAGCGTTAACAAAACCTACAAATATAACGTAGAATACAGACAAATCGATCCGCTAATCTATGAATCGATTTTACTCATTGAAAATGTCATGCCACCGGATTACGGTTTATATGAATGTGTGGCCGTCAATGATTTGGGACAG
Source organism: Symmerus nobilis (assembly GCA_027564815.1). Lineage (NCBI taxonomy): Eukaryota > Metazoa > Arthropoda > Insecta > Diptera > Mycetophilidae > Symmerus > Symmerus nobilis. The sequence goes on from JANTOP010086658.1 coordinate 10,999, forward strand.
GATAAGCAGATGGTTCGATTGGATGTTACATCGAAGCCGGATCCACCTAAAAATTTGAGTGTATTAAATACTACACATGACACGGTAACAATAGCATGGACACCCGGATTTGATGGTGGCATGAAAGCAAGCTATCGAATTAGGTATCGTGAAATGAACAGCCAACATTATAAATATGAAGATGGTCTACCAGGTGTGAATAAGTTAACCGTTACCGGTCTTAAAATGAATACAGCGTATCTGTTTTCGGTTATGGCTTCTAATGCATTGGGTAATAGTTTCTATTTGCCCGATTTAGCTAAAGCACAAACAAAAGGTTAGGCAATTTTTATTTATTACAAATTTCTTATTAAATATAAAATTGAATGCTTAAATATCGAACCAAACAATCCTATTCTCTATTTTTGCTGCTAACTTGGAATTGGTAATTTATAAAATATAATAGATCCACCATCTCAGCCAGCTTCATCCCTAGGTGGTCCACCATCAACAACAAGTACATCCCCAATTGATACTAAATCGGGCATACTGCTACTTGTTGGCATCGCATCTGGGATAACTATTGTACTGTTAAATATACTTTTGATTGGGTGTTGTGTTCATAGACGAACACAGAAGGGAATTAAGAGAGGTAAAAATGGTACGGATAATTCATCGGATGAAAATAGTTTACTCTTTGATATTAAATGTTTCATTTATTTTTGTTTGGATGAATCAAGGGGTATATGTATGTGCGCTCAGAGCTGAAACTAAAAATAAAAGTAATGACTTCCAACATAGATATATCATATACGTTAACAAATTTTATAAATTTGATCACAATTCCTGCCTACTCAAAATTTCAAAAAAATCTCCAATTTCACATTTAATAAAGGTGGTAATTTTTGTATTTAAATAGAATTTTAAGTAATTTGTTTTCTAAATTATTTTATGTGAAATTTGCTCAAATTTCTCTATGTGGATAGGCTTGAATGGCCTTCGTCTATATAATTAAATCCTACTTAATATAACAGCTCTAATGTCGGCAGGAAAAATGGGTACCGTTGTATATAATTTTCAGATAATTTGTAATGTAATGCGTAAGCTGAGTTAAAGATAACACAAGACAACGAAAAAAAAATATTTTTTTGGGTTTGGATTTAAATAAATAAATTCTTATTCTATACATAGAATAATAACAAAAATCTTCATTTATTACTTATAAAGTTTGCTTTTGCCTTTTTTACGTTGATAAACGAGGCTTGAAATTTTTCGTTGATAGTATAAGTGGTATAGGTAGCAGCACGTTTAAATAAAAGGGAGTCGGGTGTTGAGAGAGGGGGCAAAATTCAAGTGGTACATAGTAGTGAGTCTGAACTTGCACTTTACAGCGGTAAAACCAATTTTGTGTCTAGGTGAGTCAAGAAATGGCTTGTAAACAGGACGTAGATTCATTTTGCTTTATTTGTGGTATATTCCTTAAAACAAGAAGCAACAAATTTTCTTTGGAAACAAATTTAAAGCACTAGTTCACGGTTTTCTCGGAAACAACCGAGTTGAGAATTATAAAGAATTGATTGAAACTGTGCTAGAAAGATTTAAACTCATGGGGTGCAGAATGTCCTTTAAAGTACATACATATGTTACATGCTCACTTGTACAAATTCAAGGATAATATGGGTACCTATTCAGAGGAACAAAGAGAACGTTTTCCTCAAGATGTGACGGACTTTGAACGACGTTATCACGAGCAGTATAATGAGAGCATGATTGGAGAATAAGTATGGGGTTTCATACGAGAAAGTACGAGAAATATTCATTTGTTTATCAATTTTTTTACATTTGAGTATCTTATTAAATTATTATTGTAAATAAAATTGATGTAAATGCGAAAGTGAAGTTTGTTTAAAAGTCATTTACAATTGGACCGAGTTATGCAACAACCGACTAAGTGCCATTTTTTCGAAAATGAGGTTTTGCTCTATCGGATAGTTTAGTAACTAATACGTCTTCTCACAAAATATAATAACCTAAAACCGACTGGAAATATTTTATTTTAACGTTTATGTTTACGCTTTTCAGCTCTATTCAGGGTGTGTGATATTTGCAACAACCGATTTAGCGGCGTTTGAAAAGCGACCAAGCGACATTTTCTTTAATATTTTCATTTGGAGCCACCTGGACCTATTCTTGCATTAGAATAAGTAACTTCAAATTATCTTCAATGAAAATAATCAAATATTTGGCAAAAATATCTCACGAATAAGTTTCAGCGCACTCTTTTGCTAGAAGGGCTCTCCTGTAAAGTTTGGATTTTGTCGCTTAGTCGGTTGTTGCATAACTCGGACCAATTAATGTGTGAGATAATAGGTAATTTTCCTTATAATCCGAAATATCGTTCTGGTTTCTACAAAAGCAAACTTTTTCTAATAAAACTATTTTTCCATATATGTATTTTGCATATATGTATTTTGTATCTCATTTATAGGGAACATTAATCTATGTAATATCTTCTATAATATGTCTTCTCATTATAGTTCCAACTTATTGCGATCAACTTTCAAGTTTATATCTTCAATCAGTCCCAATATGTGATCTTTTCGTATTTTTAGGTCTTTAGGTGCTCGTAGAGTACCGTTTTTGTCTTCCAAGCAAACATTGCTCCATCAAACAATGCTCAATTGTCATTTGGTCATCGACGTTCATATATGTAGCTTTTTGCAGCTATAATATAAACACTCTCTCCCGGTAGATTTTTCATACTGCCGCGTGGTAGTTTTTGACTTGAAGATAAAACCCAAAACTAAAAAGAAAACATTTTGCATAATGTGCCATGGTCATTGGTCATTCAAATTTCATAGTGCATTTATCCATATAATTTATCCATTTATCTCTTCGATTTAAATCGATGGTTAATTGTAGCTATTTTTCATGCGGTTCTATGTTTTTCGCTTGTAATTGGTTTCCAAGTCTCTCAGATTCCATCTATATACCAGTGGCGTGCGGTCAACATCTCCATACGGTATATGCAAAATTTTATGACCCCTTTCTGTGCATGCCGAATATTCTCTTCGGCCGGTAAAAAATGTAAAAATGCAGAAAGTTTCTTTGATTGTTAAGTAAAAATAATACAAAAATTAAATATTTCGGAAAAGTTGAAATTTATCTAAAAGAAAAATAAAAATATTATTCGACTATTAGATATTCGTGAGAAATTTGAATATCGGGCATCACGACATTTCATCCGCATTTTCCGATTATTTTCCTTGAATCCAAAATGTAATGAATGTATAAATTATAGTTAAGGAAAAATACAAAAATATCAAAACTAAACTTCTCGTATAAAAGCTCTGCAAAAACTTTAAAGCTCCCAGAAAGCTTTATTTTCCGAACCTTGTTTTTACGTTTTTAAATCCTTATCTATCCAGATAACGATTCTTTAACAAAATTTCAAATTTTCACAAAAAAAACTTCAAAAATCTCGAAAGCTCATTAAAAGCTTAAAATTAATAGGTGATTTTATAGAATTAGATATCTAATTTTTATTCGATTTACGTAATTTAAATAAAATATGAAATTTTCTCTAAAAGATTTCTCAATCCATTGTAAGTTCGAAGAAAACTCTAAGTTTCGAAATTAATTTTTTACGTTTTAAAATCTATTATTTATCCACGGCGATCGAGAGTATTGAATATAGATCTTAAAAAACAAGACTTCAAGTACCACATATCTTTTACTGTCGGATAAATCCCTAGATAGATGGACCATAGGCTAGATTTCGAGACTTTTTTGCAATTTTTTAACAAACATTTTGCAATCAGGTAATAAACTGACTGATAATGAGTTTGAATCGCTGTTCACATAATCGTTTCTTTAATGTTTAATATTCTTATGTACTAGTTTTTTTAACAATTTTTTATACTGGCGCGTACATGTTATAATTCTGATGATTACCGATGTTGAACCTCATTTTTGTTTGCGGTACGATAAAGCATTCATTTATTTCTATTTTTATAATTTCATATTTTTTTTCAATTTTATTTTCATTTTATTTCATTTTGCAAATAGGACTAGACGAAAAAGCTCCCGCTGAAATAATGGAAAAATCAGAATTGCCAGTATTTGTTATAATTAGTATTGTTGTTGCAGCGATTGGTATTTTATTGGCCAATGCTGGTCTAGTTGTTTGGTATAAATGTAAACATACGAAAGGTGTGTGTGTCCTTCCTTATTTTAATTAATCCCTAATTAAGTATTAACGAGAATTTCGAAATTATTTCGATTCATATGTCTTATAAAATATTTCTTTTAATTAGATACTTCTAATCAACCTAATAATAAATCGACACCAATCGAAATGTATGCACCCAGTTCATACAACGACACCGTTACTGGCGAAACATTATCAAGTGTTTCCGAAAAAAGTGATAATTCTTATTCGAATGATGGTAGTCAACCAGATTATATGGTAAATAAATTTAAAACAGCAAATTTAATTATAAATTAATTAAATTCCTTACTTTGTTTAGGATGAAACAAGGAAAAAAGCAGCATCAACGTATTTAGTTGAAAATACTGATATGCCACCACCCCGATACCAAAAAGATGGTACAATACCACCTTCTATATATATAAATAATACCACAAATTCAGGTAGATTACCACAATTTGAAAAACATTTATGTATGCGAATTTTAATTAAAACATTTTTCTATACATAACACCCAACAGTTCATACGAGAACACTGCCTCATCCCAGACACAATCATATAATCGATTCTCAAACAAGAGACGATCAAATGATTGGTAAAGGATATATTCCTTCACCATCACCAGCTCCACCGCTGGACGGATCCTATTACAATACTAGTGATCGATACCTTTCATATCCTCCAATGGTAAAAAAAAGTTTAAAAAAAACGATATAAAATCATTTTCTGATTATTAAAATATTTAGGACTATTCCATCGGATATTCAACACCTCCACTACCATTAACACATAATTCCGTTATACCAAATGGTGGCGGTAGTATAGTTGGAAGTACCGGTAGCGGGACATTACGTCGTGGTATGCGCGGTATTGTTCCGCCCGACGTAACCCATCACACAAATCATTCGAAATCAACGCATGATTTGCATCAATCGATGATGCAAAATGGTTTAATACCACAAAATTCACCAAGTGGCATCAACGTTGGTCAACAAATGAACAACTTGTCGGCCACATCAACGGTATCCGGAGCGCCGACAAAACAACCGCCCGGCATTTTGAAGGATCCAAATCGGATCAAACACAACAATATGCAAATATTAAATGTTCAAAATGTACAGGGTGCGCCGCATCTATTGCAAACGGTAGGTAATGTTGGTGGGGGGCAAGGTTTGTTAATGGGCTACGATCCAAATACACACAATTTAAGAGCGTTCAATGAAACGATGGGCTATTCAGACGCTGATGGTCATCTAGTATAGAACCGTTTATTTCTAACGGTAAAACAGCAAACAGAAATTATCCAAATAATAGTTTTTAAATTATATAGTTAAAATTATAAAATGAATTGAGTAATTAAACAGATTTTATATTTGCCTGAATAAATTTACATAATAGAATTATTGATACATTTATATAATATATTGAGAAATTAATAGGTTTTCTGGATTTGAAGTCAGACGAAAGATCTCAAATGATCAAATAATATTTTCTTTCATTTAAAAAATAAAAAAAAATCCATTTTCATTTCAAAATGATCTCAAATATCCAAGTGAGAAAATGTTATAATTGAAAACCGTTATTCATTCACACATTTGATGTGGTGATTATACCTCGGAATATACTGACATTTAACAACATTACATAAATATATATAAATTGACAAGACTTAAATTAATAAACATTACAAATCACAATGTTGTTTGTACATAAAAGTTAAATAGACCATTTAAAAAACAATTAAATTGAATAAAATTCATATTAGAGATGACAGAGAGAGCGTTTTAAATAAGAAATTGAGCAATTTTCAATATCAATGTTTTATATATATGTGTTTTAATTTTTTTTTCTTGTTTTTTAATTAAATGTATATATAAAACGTTATTATACAAAATTAACAAAAGATAAATAAAATTATTATCATTAGAAAGCCAAATTTATCCCAATTAATTTTAAAATCAATAAATTCAAAAAGTTATTTGATGTTTGATTTTAAATATACAAGTAAATCGGGGTGAAAATAAAAACAAAAATAATAAAAATAAAAAAAAAACATTCAAAAAATCGAATAACGATACTTCGAATATATTTAATAAAAAAAAGAGGTTTTAATTAATTTTATATTTTTTTAATTTAATAAATGAAAATAATATGTTTTAAGATCATTGTAAATAAATTATATTCCAGGACCGATAAATTTATCGGGCGTATATTTTGTGAGAAATTCGAGTTGGGATAATTAATCCCCTGTGGCCATCAAACAATAATTTACATGTCCTAAAAAATTCAGAATTTCATGCCACTTTTTTCAATAAATAAACTCTCTCTTAGAAATTATCTCTTAGAAAGGCTTTGCCAGTAAGGCAAAAATACAAAAATTAAATTTATTGAAAAAGTTGAAATTTATCTACAATAAGAAAAATCAAAAATTCGCAAGGCTCGCACCAAGGCCGTACATCGCGCCATTTGATTTGGATTTCTCGATAATTCTCCTCCTATCCGAAAAAAATGTATTGTTACAGAAAGTTTACAAATTACTTGAGGAAAAATAGAAAAATAACAAAACTAAACTTTTTGAGCAAAAGCTCTCCAAAAACTTAAAAGCACCTGAAAGCTTTATTTTCCGGACCTTATTTTTTACGTATTAAAATCTATTTTTTATACAAATAATGATCCTTTAACGAAATTTAAAATTTTCTAAAAAAAAAATTTCGAAAGCTCAGTAAAAGCTTAAAATTAAAAAGTCATTTTATATAAGTTCAACTCGAATTTTTATCCCATTCGTTAAATTTAGATGAAAGAAGACAGTATCGCCGAAAGCTTGTCCAAACTATTAAAAACGCAACGAAAGCTCTAAGTTTCCAACTTAATTTTTCACGTCTAAAAATCTAATTTTTATCCATATAAGGGCCTTTCAACGAAATTTCAACTTTTCCAAAATAATGCTTTGAAAATCTCGAAAGCTTAAAATTTACATGTAATTTTATATAATTTGGAACTTAATTTTTTTTCGATTCATTAAATCTAAGTAAAATTTGATATTTTCTCTGAAACCTTTATCAATCCATTGTAAGCTCAAAGGAAACTTTAAGTTTCGATTTTAATTTTTTACGATTTAAAGTCTAACTTCTATCGAGATATTCGTCCTTCCACGATATTTCAAATGTTCGCAAAAAAAAGGCTTCAAATATCTTGAAAGCTCATTGAAAGCATATACATATTTATGGACAATTTAAGGCGGATAGGTGAATTTTTCAAGAGAAGGCAAACATGGACAATGAATGCCTTCATAATAATTTGCCTTCAATTCAATTCAATTCAGTTCATTAAAACTATCGCTGATATTTTAATAGACCATATTTCAGAAGGTGTGCTCTACGCCTTTCGCGATTTGGATTGCACGCCACTGCAGTAGACTCGCTAATCAGGCAGATATAAGACCTACTGTTATACGATATTTTTCACTTTTGAGAGATATCCTAACAGGCCTGAGCGAACTAATTTACAATGATTTTCTTTTTGGTAACATTTGGCGCGCCCAAAATAAAATGGAGGATTAGGTTTGGGAGAATAATAAAAAAGGGATGCCGTTGAAAGTGCAGTGGCGTGCGTTCTAATCCGCAGAATGCGCAGAGCACACCATCTAAAGTACAGGCCATCTAAATAAAAGAATTATAGGAAAAAACTTTATCAATAAATCAGTTACAAAATTATATTTCAACAAATTGTTATGCCACTTAATATACAAATTCTTCCAATAATCAATTTGAAGTAGTGGAATTTTCTTGAAAATTTAAGGCGGGACATCACTTTTGAGCGCCCAAATCAAGGCTAAGTTTACTATTTCTTTTTAGAGGAACCGTATTACTGTAATGAAAAATGTATGTGTTATGTTAAATGGCGTACCTTTAACTATATTTAAAAATTTTTGTATTAAAAAAAATCAACATGGCTGGACGTAATGCTGTCGGGTGTGTGGTACTGCCAAATCAACAGTGCTTTGCGGTGGACACGATTCCGGGAACACAGATTTTTGAAATTGAAAAAATCAAAAAGAAACTAAAATTACATTAGTTTATCTCGTACTTGACGGGAAGGAAATTTTTAAAAAAAATTTATTTTAAAAATTCACCTATTTTTTGATATTATTGATTTAAAATAAATACAAATTTTTTTTAATTAAAAAATCTGTTCGCGTCAAGGACAAGAGAATATATCTAGAAATACCAGGAAAAAATTTCAAAGCAATTCATCAATTACAGGCAGAGGAATTTTTATAAATCCTTTTAACCCCCTATTCTTGATACCTTAATTGACATTTAAAAGAAAATAAATGGGTTTACCAAAATCGGAAAAGTGATGTCCCCCCTTAAGGCATTCTGGACAATTTCTAAAATAACAATTTTCAATATGTATGCCAAAGACTAAATTTACTGAATATTATATTCTAATCCATACAATTTTTAACTAGTTTCTTTATATGGATAGCAACCAAACGCCAATGAGTCTATTTGAGAACGATCCAGCGAATCTGAATAAATTTAGAGTTGATACTCGCACCGAACTCAATGATACTGATAAACTTACAGTTTTTTAAGCTCCTTGTATTATTCTAACTCCTAGTTTGTATTCCTGCAAAATACTAGAAAAAGTTAGTTCTAAAATGTAAATGTGAAAAGTATAAGATTCTGCGCACCTCATGGAAATATTGCGCGTGCGCTAGTGACAACGTGTAGTGTGAGATCGTCTTGTTTGTTAGGAATAGTGAAAAGTGTTTGTTCAAGGAATCCTATCATGAAGCTCAAAAAACTCTAACTTCGTAACTCTAAATTCGCATGGCAGCCGAAATTTTAAAATTCTTTCTGCAAAGTTTTTATCCTTATCTGAATTTTTATATGCATCTATAAATGAGAAGTAAAGCCACAACTTTCCTATAAACTTTGGTCACAATTTCCCATGGTTTTGGGAGATAAAAAACGACACCTGTAAGGATGGGCTCTATTAAAGACTGAACCACACTCCGAAAAACTTTTTACAAGAGGCTCTTTTTGTAATGTATTTTGACCGTTTGAATTATATTTTGGTTACTATAAAGCAGGGATGCACACGTAAAATGGCTTTAGGGGTATGAAAAAATATTTTTAAATTATTCTTTGGCGTATTCTAAAAATATTAGACTAATCTTTTAATTTAATCTACAAATTCAACATTATTGTTCCTATCTTTTACTATCAGAA
>JANTOP010086769.1:0-20417 GCA_027564815.1 Symmerus nobilis
TTCATTCCTTATTTGTTAAAAAATTCATGAAAATCACTTTAAAAAAACGTACTCCTAACCCTATTTCCCCCCTTAAGTAATTAGTCTGTAATTGATGAAAGCTAAGTTTACATACCATCTTTTAAATATGCATATTACACTTTGACTTGCATTATTTTAATGAAATACCCCAAGTAACACGTGGCTTTAATTTTATTAAAAAGAGGGCAGAAAGCTAGAAATTTGTTTGATGCAATTACATAAAACGCAAACCACAGTGTTCTTCGGTTTTATGAAAATTTCAGTTTCATCATCCACACTTTGAACATTCTTGTCCTAATATGTGAACAAAAAGATACTTGAACTGCATACTATTTATATTCAGGCAGCAAATATGGTACACATACAGTACCTTCATGTGAGTGGGATATCTCTAACCAAACAAACCGAATTCCAAACAAAACTTTATAATGCAATTTTTTCTTGCATATATAGATATATTTATATTCATATATATAATATATAAGTAATATTTCACCTTCTCGATGATGAAGTTTATCAGTAAAGATCAATGAGATATTCGATTTTATAGGTGTTCTGGTCTCGAATCATGTATATATGCGATATGGTTACAATTTCAATTCGTCTTCGTAATTCAGCTATATCTATAACTTTAACTATCCCCAGTTTCAACAATGAACTCTAACAGAAGGATATATTTGGATAAATGTTCTATTTATAAGGGTGTTTTGTCTGTGGATTCCCCATAAATTTATTGATATGGGAAAATAATTGAAGAGACGGAGCAATTTTGTACCACATAAATTGAACTGCATGTGTTCAGTTCACCCCATAAAAAAAAAACACACACGAAACCAGAAGCACACAAAAATTACATGTATTCAATAGTGTAACTGTAAAGTGTAAGCTCTCTACCCTCATTGCCAATATTTTATTTTCCGATATTCTAACAAGGAAAACCCATGAGAAAAAATTAAATCGTAAGGGTTGGTTAAATTTCAAATTTTATTTTTATTCAACCATAATGAAATTATTTTTATCAATTTTCAATTAAGTTGTTTTTGCTGTTTGGAGTAGGTGTAACCTTCAAGATGGATTAAAGAAACTGAGAAAGAGATGGATACCAAATTTATGACAAACATAGCTTTTAGAAAATATATTTTGTGATTAATATAAAATTAAATAGAAATTAGAAACTGTATAATTTATTAGTCTATACTTGTAGTTAATATTTGAAATAACAGAACTTGCTGTTAATTGAGAATGCGTTGTTTGATTTCCAGTGGCGTGCGATCAACATCACCAGAATTTTATGACCCCTTAACAAAATGTTACAACATTTTCCATATATGCGTTTGCTTTATTCAATAGATTATTATATTACTATATTTTCTCCGGCCCGAAAAAATGTAAAAACGCAGAAAATTACTTTGACAATTAGGTAAAAACACAAAAATTAGATACTTCGAAAAAGTTGAATTTTATGTAAGAAAAATTAAAAATTCGAAAAGGCTAGCAAAGAAAAATTTGAATATCGGATATCGCGACATTTGATCCCGATGTCCCGATCATTTTCTTCCGATTGAAGAAAAAAAGTAATGATACAGGAAGTTTGTAAATTAGTTGAGGAAAAATACAAAATTATTAAAACTGAACTTTTCGTAAAAAAGCTCTGCCGAAACTTAAAAGCTCCCAGAAAGTATTATTTTCCTAACCTTATATTTACGTTTTAAAATCTACTTTCTATCCAAATAACGGACATTTTACGAAATTTTAAATTTTCCCAATGAAAGCTTCAAAAATTTAGTAAGCTCATTCAATTTTATGCTTAAAATTAAAATCTCCTTTTATATAATTTGGAATCAAATTTTTATCTGATTCATTAAATTTAAATTACAAATAAAATTCTCGCGGAAAGCTTATCCAACTATTAAAAGCTCAACGAAAGCTCTAAGTTCCAAAATTAATTTTTTACGATTAAAAATCTATTTTCTGTCCAGATAACGGCGTATTTAACGAAATTTAAAATTTTTCCAAAATGAAGCTTTAAAAATCTCGAAAGCTCATTGAAAGCTTAACATTAAAATGTCATTTTATATAATTTAGAATCAAACTTTTATTAGATTCATTCAACTTCGATAAAATGACATTTATGCTAAACGACATTTTCCAAATTAATTTTGTACGTTTTAAAATCTACTTTCTATCCAGATATCGGGTTTTGCACAAAATATTTGCCTAAAAATTGGTTACGATTTTACCGATATTTAAGGTGTGCTCTACGTTTTCTGCGCATTAGACTGCACGTCACTGTATGATTTCATTTCAACTCTGTTAAAGATTTAGTGATTATTTCATATTTTATAAAACATTGACAACTTCCTATTAATAAACTTACGATTAAATCCATCATTTAAATAGGGAGAATGTTATTATTGCAGAAATTCGTAAAATACATAATACCGCATAACAGTTCTGTGACGAACATTTATTTGACATTTGTATATACGGTTGCCATCTATCTAGTGGATTACCACACATCTACTCGATTAATTTCACACTAAAAGGAAATTGGAAGTCGGTATAAATGAATATAGACCTTTATTTAGGTAGAGAACTTTAGAAACTCTAATTTCCTCGGTCGTTACTTGACATCGAAAATCTTGCACGATCTGTATAGGTACTGTATTCGTGCACGGTAGCAAGTGGATTTATAAAATTGATTTTACTTATCCGTACAATTAAAAGGATGTCAAAGAAAGTTGATGTTTCTTGATATGCAAATGGCAGGCGAAATGATTTCATGATCGAATATTATTTTAACATAAACATGGAAATTTATAATTTTAGTTCGACCCAGAATGAAAATTATTATTAAGAGACGTTTCATAGCTATACATATATTATACTATTAAATAAGTTTTCATACAGAAATATGATGATTATTTCTTTCTACAATGTGTTACAAAATAGTAAATACAATTAACGGAATAAATTAACTTTATTGTTTCGCACGAAGTGATGTACTTTATGAGGAAAATCGTAGTTAACGACAGGTTATATCCGTAGGTGATGTAAAAGTTTTCTATTAATTGCAAAATATAAGTATTTAAATGTCGAAGCAACCTACTAACTATTAAACGTTATGTTAGATAGATATTTTAATTTAAATGCTCAATTAATAATAGAAAACTTTTCACATATCGGTTATATAACGTAAAAGCTTGCTCGAATGTATTACAATATTACCGAGTATTTACATTGATTCATGTTTATCTATTAAATAAGTTTATTGTTGAATTAAATCTAATTTAACAAAAATTATTTTCAATATTTAGGATTCACCTGTAGAAGAAGAAATTTCAAATATAAATAAATAATCATCTATCCTCTCATACATACTTGTCATAAAGAAGAACTTTGTTAAGCTCTTCAATTTATTAATGGAAATTAATTGCTATTTTATTGATTAAATTTTAAGCAAATTAGTGTCGATAGCGGTATCATTTATTACATGTTAAATAGAAAGCTCTCGTTAAAAGTTATAAATTAATACATCAATCATATATGTCTTAATTTACGTATTAAAAATCTATACAATATTTATTTTATTATTAAAATTGTATTTCGTATTCATTAAAATCTTGCTCCTTATTTTTTAAATAGGTCTTCCTATAGTAGATACTCATATAGTCTTGTGGTATATACATTTCTCTAGGAAGGCGATCTTGAATTTTGAATTACTAGAGTACGAAATCATTAACCCTTTTTCTAAAAATCTTTTATAATATTTGCCCTAATTATGGCATGATTTATAAGTATAATATGAAATATTATTGATTTTGGCACAACTCGCAAAGAAAAAAAGAGGTTTAAATGAAATTGAACCACTTTTCATATCAACCCTCCACTCCCATTAGCAATTGTAATGACTTCTCGCACATATAAAATTCACATTAATAAACATAACCATTATAAACTATAAATAAAAAAAATAATATTATTACGCAAATAGAAAACATCCTTCTGGTTGCCAATTTGCATTTTAATATGAGTGATTTTGGAAAAGAAATTAAAGGTAATATACTCACAGTGTTGCTCATGCACTGTGAATATCTACACTCCCTACAGTCAGTCTCATAAATGAATAGACAGATTTTAATTCATTATTTAAATTACATATTTCAAAAATTTGATCACCACAAAAATAACCGGCCACCTCAAACTTCCAAGTAAATTAATTTGAAAAAAAAAAAATAAAAAATAAGGCAACATTATTCAGTATATAGTAGGTAATAATCCTTTATTTTTTATAATGGACAACAAACGTCTTGGCATGGACTCTACAAAATTTTTCGTCGTTCTAACATAGCAGCCATTTTCGGTGCACTGGTCTTTGGTTTCCCTATAATATTCCCTCTTATTACGATTCCTTTTGTACGATCATCACATTTATTTGGACCGCCCGATCGCGGCATATTACACAACCTTTTAGTTTTTCCAAATAAATTTTAAATATTAAAAAATATTTAACGATATTGAAGATTGTAGAGCTAGATCTATCAATAATTTAACCAATTTCACGATAAGATTTGGCTTAATATGCGTTGACTAAAGTTGCGGAGTTTAATAATAATTTTCATTTCTGTATACCAGAGACGAACCGTTTTGAGAATTGGACCAAATTTTGTTCATTATTTTCACCAGATCGTGGGTCACTAAGTCAGTGGCGTAACATGGAAGGGAGAGGGGAGCAGTGGCGTGCGGCCAACATCTCCATAAGGGGTGTAAAATTGTATGGCCAATTAATAAAATGTTACAGGTTTTTTCTCAGAAATTGACTAATATTCTTTAGAAAAATGTCTAAAATAAGCAATTGACAGCTCGTGTAGTAGATTTTCTAAAGATTAGATAGAATTATATGAAATGGCATTTAATGTTAAGCTTTATAAGAGCTTTCGAGATTTTTTAAGCTAGATTTTGGAATAATTTAAAATTTCGTAAAAGGAACGTTATCGTAATAGATTTTGAAAAGAAAAAAATTTAAATCGAGACTTAAGCTTAAAATGGTTCGATAAAGCTTTTGGCAAAAACTTCGTATTTTAACTAAATTTAGTGAATTTTGTATAACTTTTCTTAATTTATACTGAACTATGTTTCACAAGTTTTCTGGGAAATCGGAACTGATTTTGCAAGATTTTCCTGGATTTTTCTCAGAATTTTTTCTGACTCATTCTCCACTTTATTACTTTAATCTGTCTTTTCGCCGACTATTTCTAGACGTTTATTACTTTATTCTCTTACATTTTCGATTTGCCGACAATTTTTGACATTTTAGGCTTTTGGGCGATTATAACCAAAATTCGGGAGAAATCAAAAGCCAATCATAACCAAAAAGTAATTGTTAAAATTCCGAAAAGTCGATACGAAATCGCAAAAGTAAAGAATAGGCTGGAAAAAGTCGTTAAAGCTTAATAAATAAATTTTGTGTAAATTTCCCATAGAGCTTATTCCCGAAAATGTGATATTTCATTTAAATTTAACTAATTTAATGAAAAATTGGTTCGGGGATAAAAAAATTGCAATTTAATTAAAAACTTCCGATAAACACTTTGAAATGTTGTAGAGCTTTTAACAGAAAATTTCAGATTTCGTTAACGTCAAATCATTTAAATAGAAAATCGATTTTAAAACGTATAACTTTAAAACCGAAATTTAAAGCTTTCTTAGCGCTTTTGATTTCATTACAAAGGTTTTAAACTAAAATTTCGAAATTCATTTAAATTTTATTTTTTGGAATAAAAATTAAATTCCATTCCGACTTATTAATATTTTAAGATGATTAAGATTTAAGATGAGCTTTTGAAACTCTCTTAAAGCTTTTTTCGTACGTACATATTCATTAATATTTAATATTTTTGATTGTCTGTTCTCTCTTGTTATGCTATAGTTCATAAAAATCAACGCGTGGATAATTTAAAAATTCTGTCTGGGTCAGTGTCTGACCCACAGGACATAGGTTCGCCATCGCTGTTCTATACACTGTTTTTTTTTCTAATACTCATTTTATGCACTCAAAATTAACATTTTATGCAAAATACTTTCCACGAATAATAGAAAATAATAAATAAATGATCGGATATAGATCGAACTGTAATTAACATTAAGTATAGGTATACAAACTAGATATACTAGGATAATACTCCAGCTATTTAAAACTACATAAATCTTATTATAAAAGTATTTTTTATGAAGAGGTATAGGTGTCCGTTGACTTATGAGACTGACTGTAGTTCTTCATTTCACAAGTAAGAATGGGCAAATATATGAAACAGGGGCGTATTTTATTAAAAATTAACAATCTACTGTTTTGAATGCAATGTACCACCAAAACATTAATATACGGAAACGAGTATACAACGTAATGCAGAAAATTATTCATAATTCCTTGTATACATATATCGTCCTAGTAAATACAAAATATTTAAGGATAAGCATTAGTCTATCACTTCTTGATATTCTGATGTGCGAAAACATATCCCATTTACCGTATAAAAAGTGAATTGGATTTTGTTGTGATGTTTTATAATTATTATGTAAACTATGTTAATTTATGTCCCTTTAGGCAATATTTACTGTATTTAAGGGTTGCATTAAATATGGAGGACAAATTATGTGTACAAATTGTATAATATTTTTCACTCTTAATTGATATTTTTTGGCAAAATTCTTAATTTTGAATCAAGCATATAGTTTAAAATTTGGGGTTGAACAATTTTGTGTTACGGTTTTAATTATAATGTTGATTTTAAATATTTGCATGTATTATAACGCTTGATATTCTTAGGTATGTTGCTCCCTGTTTATATTTCAATGCTTAATGAGATATGAATAGTGTATCTACTAGCTAGTAAAATTTGTGAAAACGAGCCGTTTCCGAGAAGCTTATGCATATGCATAAAAAGTGCCCGATAGATAATATTACAGGAAATAGAATTGTATAATGAGAGATCTGAAACCTAGGAAATAAATACAACGGAAAGAATATTGTCGTCTTCTGATAAATCTACCAATTTGAAACCCACAAAACTACAATCAATATTCGATCATAAAATAAATCCGTTTCATTTTAAGATAAAATAATAAATATGATTTTTGATAACCGAAACGGGTTAACATAAAAAATTTATATGTAAAGTAAACAATCACAAAAATTATTTTATGAAATGGACAATAAATCTAATTTTTTTATTGGTAAATAACCAACGATTTATCGATAGCATAAAATTTCCCAAAATATAAACATAAAAACTTTTATAAATATTTTATACAAAACTGTATTTACTATCGATAATAAAATAGGAAAAATGATTGGAACGTGCTGACATAGTGATACCTCTATCATTATTTAAAGAATATGATTCCTTGAGAAGTCTGGGGAATGAAAGTTCATGCATTCGGATTCATAAATGGAACATCAACCGACATTATATTTCATAATTTATGTATTTGAATATAAGGCGTTTTTTTTGTAACTAAATAGCCAGGGTAACCATCACGGACTGCTTAGTGGAATAAATAGGTCGACTTCTATTTATTCATCTTTTTATAGTGGATATTTCTGAATTTCCTGTGGGATAAATACTTTCCCATTTTTTCTTCCCATACGTTAATTCCATATACATGTAGAGAAAATTTGAAAGCTATTGCAGTTTGCAAGTTTATCTCGTTGGACAGAATATGTTAATCGAGTTTATATGGTAATATTGTAAAAAAAGGTATACTCTGCTATGCTAGTACATCAAACATTTTAATGGAATTTTCGATAACATTTTTTTTTATCCTATTTAAACTAAGCAAAAAGGTAATGCTATTTAGGATTCAGCATAATCAAGGTAAGTGAAAATGGATGGAAGGAAATAGTCAAGGAAATAACATCGAAATCATTAGAAATAACAGATTTACAGCAAAAGTAATTTTAAATAAAAATAACACTTATATACATATTTTTATAATTTATTTTTGTATAATAAGATTTCTATTTTTATACATAAATTATAACATAGTTTCTATAGATCTTATATGGATAGGAAAGAACATTGTTCTCTTTTATTACATGATATAAACATAAATGTTCACATAAAAATAACAAACAATTTAAAATACATATTATATATATTCACATCTATATTATAAAGTATATTTTATAATTAATTTACAGATGTATACTGTATCTGAATTGGATAATTGGGACATTTCCATATTTCAATTTGTAATTAGGGTAGATATGGGGGTAGGTAACTAGAAGATAGGGTGAAAATCATTTTTGATGTACAAGTAAAATTCTTGTAAGTATAATTTAAATAATGTTTTGTTGTGTACGACACTTGAATTCATAATTATATGCTTGGGATTAATAATCATACATTATAAACTACACATGAGCCTTGAAATATGGAGCAATAGCATTACTATATTCAAGTCCGATTGTCAAAATTTCCTGCGGATATATAGGGGAGGACGGGGCGAATTGTCTATTGAAAGTCTAGTTGTCAGTCAAATTGTTGATTAAATTGTCAAAAGTCATTGTCATTATTTCCGCCATTTCATCTTTTATTCGCACCGAGATTTTGATGCACAGAAAATTGGGCATCACTTTTATTGGGTTAGTCGCACTATAGTGTAAGGGAGAGTGGTGTCAGTTGAAGCAAAAAAGGTTTGTCAGGCTGTATCTCCTTTATTATAAACCGTAAAGAAGTTATTCATTGTTATTCTAAATTATACATCTTTTGGCTTCAATTTTACGAAAACAAATAAGAATAAAACATATAATTTCAGACGTTATTTATAAAAAAGTACGGACTGGAATTATGTTACAATCGATCGCATGAGGGTACCAATTATAACACCCAATGGTGTCAGTTGTAACACTCAGTTTAAATCATTTATCAACGCATAAAAGGCAGCATTTTGATTACTGACTTCAACTAATTTACTTTAACGGGTCAGTTCCCAATCTTGGCGAATTTTTTCAAGAATTTTTTATATCAATTCTACGTATATTTACTACAAGAATATATGGTTTTTGAAAAATGGATCTTTCGAAAAAAGATCGGGAACTCGGGAAGATCAGGACCCCTTAAACGACAAGATTGAGATAGATGGTAAAAAAATGAAATCTTCAAATTATTAAAGAAATCAAAGTTTTTATTGAAAAAAATAAACAAAATTCAAGAATTATTAAATTAAGTAATTACAGTTTAACTCAGATAAGCACTTAAGACAAATACAAAATCGGTCATAGTTTGCGCAACTGTAATGAGCCCATTTCTTACAATTAGTGCACTGTAACCAGTATTCTTTGCTATTGGTAGATATATTCTTCAGAGCACACCAAGCATATATCTTCATTTTCGTCAGTGTCTTCTATGCATGAACCAACTGGTTTTTTATTAATACTGGTAATAACAACTGTTCAATATTGCCATCTTACATTTGCGCTTCTTAGACTTTGAACTTTTGTCCATTTTATCTCTTCTTGCCTTAGGTAGTGTTCTAATTCCTCTGGTTAACGTAGTGTTGCCTCGCGTTCTGTCTCAGTTATACAATTCCCGAGAGCATTACCTTCTGTACCGATATCACAGGTTTCGGAAATGATGTACTTGTTGTACTTGATTCTTCATCCCCCTGTAGGCTTACTGGGAGATCTGTTGGAATAGATGGGGGAAATTCGTCTTCCCGGAAGATATTCGGATTATACGTATAAATTCCAGAGCATGCGAAATCGAACAAAATATTCTCGGGTTTTGCTGCTTGTGGCAATGCGATTTTTACTATGGCAGGTATATCATATATCCTTTTACTCCTTTTACCTCCTTGCGAGCTTGCACAAATCTTTCGTCGAAAGGCCGTAATAAAATTTGGATGTATCAATACAATAATCTACCAACAATTTTTCTTGACTATCCGAGAAAATCTTGTTGTGTGGACAATAGCCAATAGTAGCAGTTTGTTTGTTTAACTTTTTGTGAACAAGTCTTAGAAGCGATACGTGACAAATGCCATACTCTTTTCCGACGGATCGGACGGACTGTTTTAATTCAACAACTTTTGCTAATGCTTCCTGAAAAACAGATGTTGGAATATCCACCCTGTTAGTTTTTCTTGGCCTTGGTTTCACCATCCCGCTTTTAAATTTTCTGAAATAGAGGGAAAAAATATATAGAGGAACCAACCAGTTAATTAATGCATAATCTTAAAAAAATATAGCTATTAGTAAAGGACTAAACAAAAAGTCCCAAGAGTAAAAGTCCCGTGTTACAATTGACACCACCTCCAACTATTTTCAAAACATATCAACTACAAGTAGTTAAATACATTATTAATTTTCAACACTTACCTCGTTCAGAATCAATCTTCAGAAGCTTGATCAATGAGTATTAACATATGGTAATTTCCAATTTTTAATTAGCCTTTTGAAACCAATTAGACTAAAAATAAGACGACAGACGGTGCAAAATTTACAAAACAATGTGTTTTTCAACGAACCTCGCACTGACAGTCGTGCATAAGGAACCGATGCATACTTCATGCGTGTAAAGATGACACATTAGATAAACTTTCTACTTATATAAATTCGTATAATATATCGTGCTATGATCTAGCTGATGTCGCCACTAAACCGTTTTTAACAATTTACCCTCCGTTACTACTGACACCACTCTCCCCTACTCAGTATTAAAAGTTGCGCTATGTCTAGACCTATCATATCATAATGACAAGAAATTCGATCTAAATTGGGAAATATTTGGATAAAAAGAAGAGCTCGTCGCTTCGCCCCGTCCTCCCCTAAAGTATTATGAAGGATTTGTCGTAATGTGCCGTGGTTTGGAAAATTCCAATTAACATATCCGGGCTATGTCCAACCCTAATATATTTCTAAGCCATGTAAGAAATATATATCATTACACGTGATTACGCTGCTACAAAACACACTTCTTGATTGAAATACAATGTATCAAATTTCAATTTAACCAATTATTAAATTCAGATAAATTTATCTAGATATTTATTTTAATTCAATTAGTTGGAATCATTTTTGACCTCTTAATTAATAAGAGAAAGAATATTGCATAATATTGTATTGGCAGAAATATAATAGGATAAAACGGAAGCGAATATATCTTTATATTTATCTTCATATCTGTGATTTTACTATTGATTTCGTTTTGGTACTTCCATAATATTTCTTCTGTAGTAAATTAGTGATTTGATGTATACATAACGATAGTTTATAAATTGGTTTTATTAAGGTAGATATTGACATTCGACCTATTGCTAATTAAATTGTTTATATTAAAATTGTATTAGATTCAGGAATGGAAAACGAATAAATTATAAATTAGTGAATATTATATATATTATATCTTGACTATCGATTTTACAAAATTTATTTAATTATTTTTGATTCTAAGCGGTATCCGCCGTTACCTTATAATGGATGAAAATATTCAGATCAGTCTCCATTTCTTACAAAATTTCTATAAGATCCGTAATAGTAGGACTTCAAATTAAGTGGATTATTTCTATAGTGGACGTCCTGAAAGAAACACCAGAGTTCCAGGAACTCTTATTATGATTCCTATTCTGATAACAGTTTCGAATTAAAAAAAAATTCATTTTCGTATAAATTCGAATTAAAAATAAATTAAATTAAATATTATAATAATTAATATAATTTTACTAATGATACCTATTACAATTAATAATTTTTTCAATTGGCCTTGATTTAATTGCCAGACAACAATTCATAAATAATTAATAACAATAATTACAATTAAGTTCATTGAGAGTCAACTTTCATGAATCTGATATAAATTAGTTATAATTATCAATATTAAATTTCAATTATATCTGTATTATGTAATGTACGTTAACTAGTATATGTATTAAATTGCTTGCAACCAATTCCTGAAATTATCTACCCAAAATGTGTAAATGGACTAGCTTAATTGTTAAAATTTGTTAATATTGTTAAAACTTATCTGAATGTACAAGATATAAGTTGCATAATAGAAAACCATATTCGAAAATGAAATACAACATTCAAACATGTATCAAAGATTATATCCTTTAATAGTTTTAATGTTTCTATAAATCCTAACCATCATTACGACCACATAATGGAATTTTGTAGGAAACACCATCCTTATATTATACCATTCTTACGCATTTGGGATATTGTATTCGGAATATTTTCCTTCAAATTATTAATTTAATATTCATAGATTCGAATTAAATCTATTTTATACACTCATCTCTGGAGTATATCATCCGGTACGACTTATACTGAATTTCAAATATTTATTTGTTTCCTTTTCGTATATGTGCACTATGGGCAAATTAAAGTCTTCTCTTTACTATTTACTGAAAATTAGTATTCGTGCGCTAAGCTTGCCTATTAGTGCTATACATTTGTTATTTGCAGAGGTTATAGTTAATTATGTGTCTTATTGTTAAATGAAAAGTATATTATATATGTTACTGAAGTATAATTTTTACTTTAAATTATAAATTAAATATGCTAGAAGTTGTGGTAGATGAACCAGTAAACCTCATTTAGATTTGTACTCAGATGGTACACATAGGGTAGCCATAAGTGTAAAACTTCAATAGGTATCATTATCAAAGAAATAATAAGACATTTTCAGTAATATTCAAAAATCACACTTTCGCAAAATCCTTCGTTCAGGCCGTTAACAATACAATATACTGAGTCGATCTAATTTGGTTTTTAGTTTAGATAATCGGGTGATAAAATATCGTGGCCACTGGAAAAAAATATTTTAATATTATGTCCGTTTTCCCGATCCCAACTAGATCTAACCCCTTAATTCAAATATTCCAATATATGTGATGTAAGGAAAACTATCAGACATGACTCACAAGACCATATATAAAGAATAGCTTTTACGATTAAAATTAAGAACAAAAGCAAAATTTGTGAAGTTGTCTCTACTTACTATATTGGGAATTATAAATCATTAAGACTGAACTACACATGCATGAGTGCTTCTTATAATGCGGTTTCCATACAGCGAGGAGCGTAAATTGCGACATCCCTCCTATAATGCGGTACTCTTATAACGCGTATTCCGTACAAGAATATTCCAACGATTTGACTTGAAAAGTCTATCTATTTCGTTATTTTTCAATGTATTACCTTTTTCCGGTTGAAATTACTGGGGAATTCCCTTATTGTAGTGATGAGTTTGGACTACGTTCTCAATTTCAGTTATTAGGGTATTTCCCTAAAAATAAAAACGCTAAATAATTCCTATTTTTAATTTTAATTTAATTATTATAAGATTAGTTATTTTTGAGATTAACTTAACGTGATGTCTGTACAAGTATAACGAAGTATAAATTAATCTATAATTTGTATTAATTCTGAGTTTTCTAGAGCGCGTTTTCATATAACGCGGTACGAATTATAGGCCGTTTCTATATGTAAAAATAGAAATCGGAATTCTAACAATTGACAGAAATTGACATTAATTTACAGGAGACATTTTCAATTGCATGCAGTTATGATTTCGGTATGACGAAAATTACGATTGCATGCAAATGAAAATATCAATTTCTGCAAATTAATGTAAATTTCTGAAAATTGTTAGCAATTTTTACACATGGAAACGGAGTGTTAATTGCCTTATAAGGTTGACTGTACCAGCCACGGGTACATTAAAGTGCGACTTGCAAGTTCACATCTACGTAAGACTACAGGTGTAACTCTCCCCTCTCGGTTGAAGCTGCCAGATAATGTTAATAATTTTTAGATTGTATTTTAATTGAATTGAATTTTGATTGAATGCATTTACAGAAATCAATTCGTAATGGGGGTATCGATTACATTATTATCAATCAATTACGATTGAATGGATACTTTATTAAAGCGAACTCTACTAATAGTTAGATGATTTTTTATAGGAAATATTGGTCATTCTATAACGATTTCCCTATAGTAATATAGTCCGGGCAATCACTATAGCCCCACTTAAAAATACCAAAAACAAAACTTAAGATTTGAGGTAACAATTTTCTAGTTCATCAACTGTTGTTTATATATTCATAATAAAATGTACAATATATGTATGATTTCAATATCAAGGAAAAAAAAATAATAAAGCTGGCCATAAATCACTGTACAATTAATGATAAAATTAATGAATATACAAACAAAACATTAATATTTTATATTTAATAGCGTGTAGGACCTCCATTATTTTGTATTACGGAAAAAATTCGATGAGGCATTGAATCAGCCAAAGTTTCCAAGGTTGCCTTATTAATATCTCTCCACGCATTCAGAATTACCACTTTTAAGTCAGATGCAGTGAGATATTGCTTTCCATTGCGATAAACGGAGCGAGAAAATATCCCCCACAGATTGTTGACAGGGTTAAGATCCGGGCTGCAGGCAGGCCATTCAAGAATATCAATATTTCTGTCATCTAACCACTTATTTGTATGCTTAGACACGTGGATTGCCGCATTGTCTCGTTGGAAAGTTCCGTCCCCATCCATTTCGTTATCCAAGAATTCTATTAAAACAGCTTCCAAGAGATCTGTATAGTTATTGGAATTCATTCGGCACGTAATGAAGCATATATGTGTCTTAGCATAGAAGCTGATTGCAGACTATACCATGAGACTCAAGCCTCCAAAATTTTTGCTCATTCGTGGTGGGAGAATTATTATGTCTCAAGTCATGCTAATAATATGAGTAACCATCGGGACCGTCCAAATTGAATTTTTTTTTACCCGAAAAAACGACATTCCGCCATTGCACACCCATATCCATGAATTTTTTTGCGAACTAAAGTCTTGCATTTTTATGATGCGGTTTTCACCATGGCATAGACTGTAATTGTCTGTAAACAATGTGCTGTGCACTTATCTCTTGCAAAGAGTAAGTTTTTACGCTTACGAGACGTCTTATTGTTAGTACCATATTTGGGACCTAATTTCAAATAATTTCGTACGAGCTTTCCGATTAAATGTGAAACTGATAACAACGCATTCGAAAAGGTAGAAAAATGTCGGTGAATTTAACATTAAAAGTTTGTTTATAATTGAATTTTGTGATTTGTAAGCATTGTGTAGTTTTTGAATACTGATTTGTACATATTTATGAGTTCCGCTATGGTGATTGTGCGGACTGTATGTGGGTATTTTATAAGATTTAATTTCACATGAGGATAATGGAACGAGAATATTATAAAACATAATACGTTCCTAAAAGCTCGCGTTAATTGCGAAATAAATACATTTATTTTTTTACTGTTATCACTTACTTTGGTAACATTAGCAACAAAAATATTGGAAGTGGTTTGAGGTGGCATGTAGACAGTAAACAAGATTTCTGTAGACGGAATGCCTATAGCTTCCAAACTTTTAAATATATATTTTTTTGTATAATAAAATCTTAATTATATAAAAAGTGTGTAAACACAGCGTTTTAAGAATTACATTTCAATAGAAATTACCTTAAAAGCACTTTCTCGAATACGATCGAATGTTTCTATTAAAGGAAAAATATTGTATAGAATATGTTTATTTAAAAACATATATGTTTGAACAAAAAAATTGATTCATTTCATACCAAAAACTGCCAATAAAAATATATTAGAATGAGGAAAATTCTCAATAAAATTGAAGATAATTTGTTGTTAAGTTTATCTTGCAGAGAGATAATCATCGAGTACAATACGGCATTTAGAAAATACTTTGAGATAAACTTATGTGATTTATAAGTTTTCCAATTTTTATTCTTATAGTTATCATTGCAAAAATATTTTTTTTAATTAGAGTTGGGATGGAAAAGTGGTTGCATAAGGTTTTAAATTTCAAGTTCAAATTGGTATACTTCACTAACAGCTTGCTACTTTCGGATTTCTGCCTCTCCCCCCAAGATATATTTATCGTCATTTAAATTAGTAATAATTTTCGAAACGAAAGAAAAAATCTGAATTATTGCACAACATTTACTCACTGAAGGGCATAATTTGTTAGCATATAACATCCCCTTTAAATAATTTGTAAAAATATAGTCCCAAGTGAACGCTTGTCTCTCCTTACCAAATTGACAGTATATTTTTTATATTGCAACAAAAAAAGTCAAATGATATGAATCCTTAAAATTAAAAAAAAAAATGGAACACCAATTATATGAGTTTAAACAATATGCCTATCATACATATATCCTGTCATATAACGTACATGTTTAGGTTCATATTATACGTTTCGAAGGTAGTTATCAAAGACCCTTGTTATATTTTGCATACATAATAAAATATTATTAAATTGTACCCTTCGTATTAAAATGCCTATAATATTCTTGATTATATATTTTATATTTTGCGGTAGTTTTTGGAATCAATTTCATCATATATAAGAACACCATCTGTATATAAGCCCTTTATACCTAAACCAATTGGAATCAATATTCCGATTTTCAGATTAATATCAATTCATTACTATAAAGCCACCCATATTATATGAGCGATTCGAAAATATTGCAAAAAAAAGAGAAATTGATAAAATCCTTAATCCTATATATTCGTTTGAGTGATTTCTAATCCAGAAAATTAATTTATGTCAGACAATCATCTTTTATCGGTATCGCTCCATGGTGTTTAGCAGCACTTTGAAACAACTGTCGTTCAGAATTGTATAGGAACACTTAATTCTTATTACTTTTCGTAATGCACTCGAAAACATCAAATATTATTATGAATTTGATTGGTTGTTTAGATTAAATTTCATTTGACAAGGCTCAGTACATTTCCCTCGGAAATAAATAATTATATTATTTAAATAACAGCTATAATTATCAAACCTACATGACGGGATGTTTTTCTAAATAAAATTAATTTAATCTGATTTTTGTGTGACAAGACTTTTCTCTAAATCCTAAGCAAAATGGTCACCTCATTATCCTCTATATTTATGGTATATTACCTTCTGCTATAAAAATTACATTACCCTCTCCTGATTTAAGAATAGAATTTTCATATCATTCTATTATATTCAAACAAGTATTAACCCGAAAATCCTTAAAGTGCAAACTTTCGTCCTTTCAAAACCTAATCCCATCTTTGTGGTTTTACGAATAACAAGACGATACACTTATTTCGATGATTATATTATTTCGAGCATAACTACTTAAGAATGCCAAAATATTCAACGTGTATTCAACAAAGAAGTATTACAGAGAGTTCAATTCTATTAAATATTCTTATATATGAATACGAAACTTGTTATCTGATGGCATGCGAGAATAAAAGGTGCAGACATTTTATAGGCTCTTAAATTTTATATTTAGGACATTATAATGAATATGTTATATAAGTAATACTCAAAGGCATATTTCCTCAACGGATAATTTGAAAGCGGATTTCGAATTTTAAAAGCTTCGATTGAATATGTATTTATATGAGATTTCTTTTATTAAGATCCGATTAAAAATAATGTGTTTGTCGGAATTTGTATATAAACAGATTTTCTCAATATCGTTCACGTTTTCTTACCACAAATGCCGATTTTTTATATTGTATTAAAATGTATATAAAGCCCATAAAAAATATTGTTATGTCAATGATTTATTTTAACGATAAAATAGAACGATTTTCATACAAATGTTTCAAATATTCACGAAATATCTTTACTTCCTTAAATTTCAAATATACCCAGATTTGCTATCAAATTATGATTTTCTTAATGATATTTTCTCATAGTTAAATTCTATATAGAATTTTATATTAATTCAAAATAGGATTAAAGATAAACAAATATGATTGAATTAAAAATTATAGTGACTGGTAGTCCCCCGGAAATAGTGGATGAACATTAATATAGTTATATGGTGTCGAGGGTCGAAAACACATCAATAAATAATTCAATAAGAATTCATGTTACTTCGTTACATCTCGCATGTGTGTAAACATCAATAAAAATCATGGACAATCCTTTTAAATTATAAATAAGTATGATTTGGTTTTTGTGGTTTTAAGGCGACATGGGTTTAATAAATTTTAATATATCCCAGATACACTAAACATATTTAATTTGCAAAATAGTCTATACATAAATAATAATTAAATGGGTATTTTTTGGGGCTATCCAATCATATAGTTGAAAATTTAACCTAAACCTCAAACTCGTTGTTTATAATTATGTGTATATTTTAATCCACATTATTCGGTATTGTGATCTAATAATATTTCATAAAATACTATTGGGAAATTGTCCAAAATTATATGGTAATTAGGTTGAACACTATTTTACAATCTAATATTAAAATATTAGTATGATAATCTATATTCAAATATAGTTTTATAGAGGAGTATGTGGTCATTCAATTATCAAACCAAGAATAACCTAAAATTTATAAATAAATAATATATGTGATATATTAAAGATGTGGGAAGTCAGCTCCGCCTACTACTAATTCGTAGAAAATCATTATATCTATTTATTTAAAGGATAGCTGTATTGATTTAGGTTTAAATAAACCTAATCTTTTGATGGTTTGTTTATCTTATATGGTTATTAAGATTTATATGCAAAGGATGACTTTAAAATCCTTTGAAATAAACTTTAAATAAAGAAAATTAATCGATTTATGTAAATTAAATATATTTAAGATGTTTACTGTTACATACTAAACAAAGCTGAAATATATATAATATGAAAGTTAATAATTAATTTTTAGTAATTATAATGGCCTCAGGACATATACTACATATACAATTATATACTACCCGTAAGTGGTAACTTATGAATATTAATTTAATATTGTAAAATTCTCTATCTATTATTCCACCAAATCAACTGCGTGATATAGAAATATGATATCCATACCGGACTAAACAGAGGTTCCTTACAAATATTCAATACACCCAATAGATATATGTAATTATAAGGTAATTAAATTTTTTCGGATAGTCTTCAAAGATTGGAGTGCTAAAAATTAATATATTATATAATCCGGACAATCAAATTCGGTTAATCAAATTCCATATTGTACTTGTCAGCATAATCGTTGAGTAAACTTTTGCATTATTGAAAGCATTGCTCAGAAATGGCTTTAAATTTTATTACATCCGTAAAACCGTGAGACGTAGGTACTTTAATTGAATTGAAAAGAAATTGTATATAACCTGTAGCAAAATTTATTATATATATGTACAATATAAAATATTCTTAAATTCAAAGTAAAAATTAGTAAGAATTAAGTATAAGTATATGATGTAACGAAGAATTTAAATATAAGATAGCCACTAATATGACACGCCATCACCAGCCTTACTGAGGCCCATCCCTGAATCGGAATTTGAAATGACCCGCCGGGAAAGAGATGCTGATTGGGTGGCAAATGTTGAATTATTTGTCAATGAGAAAAATAATAGATTCGATCGAAAATTGTGGGGGAACGGATTTTTGGCGCAAAAAGGAAAAATCAGACGAGAGCATGAAGCTTGGGGACACCAAAGCAATAGCTGGGTTTTTTGAAAAAAGTAAAAATAAGATAAATTAAGGATTGTGTTGAGTCAGGATTGTGGAAGGTGCAGAATAAAAGAAGTTGACGGTTTGAAAGAAGATTTTACGGAAGAGATTGGAAGAAATCGAGATTCGGGAATTTCATCAACATCAACTTTACGAATAAGTTGAGTGATGGGCCTAGTAGGGATCGTAGGTAAATTTAAGAACGTTTCCTTTATATGAAGTAAAATTTTATTTAAATAAAATAAATGAATTTATTCTTTTAATTTACTTTCGACTTAATTTATATTTCAATTGTAATTGCCTGCCTTATTCATCATTACCATCAACTTGGTACGGATTTTATAAA
Source organism: Symmerus nobilis (assembly GCA_027564815.1). NCBI lineage: Eukaryota > Metazoa > Arthropoda > Insecta > Diptera > Mycetophilidae > Symmerus > Symmerus nobilis. The sequence goes on from JANTOP010086769.1 coordinate 19,916, forward strand.
ATATCGCTACAAACCGCACCGAAATTTAATCAGTAACATTATTCTTAGACCATTGCCATATTCTCTTATAATTTTATCAATGCATTTTTTAGAAACATTATTACAAATATATTGAAGAAGCTGCGAAACTACCTCAAACTAAATTCCCTGAAAATGGAATAGTCGAATATGACCCAAGTATTACTTTGTATATACCTAGACCACATTTTAAACTGATAGGAAACTAAATACACCACGGACTTGTATTTTCTACCATGACCCATAAAATCAACTTCAGTTGATTTCAACCATTCAAATTTTCGAAATCATAGATTAATTGCCGCTTCGTCATGTACCGTAATCTTATTATGTTTTATCCTGAAATCAATTTATAAATAAACGAAATTCAGGAAAATTTGGAAACTTCTGAAAATCTGAACATTGAATATTAAGGGGGGACATCACTTTTCCGATTTTGGTAAACCGATTTTTTTTCTTTTGCGTATTAAATGTCAATAAAGGT
>JANTOP010086880.1:0-20415 GCA_027564815.1 Symmerus nobilis
TTCAGATCTCGCGGGCCCTCAATTATCCCGGGGCCCTAGGCAGCTGCCTAGTCTGCCTAGGCCAAAGTTCGGCGCTGCATATAAGGAAAATGACGCCAAAAAAATGTGTATAACAATGAAAAGGGATCCAAATCGCTTATAAAATTATGGATCCGAATTATTTTACTCAGAAATAAAAATACACTACGTTTGGTCTTACTCTTCTTTTTGTTTCTATTCTCATTGGTATTACGTAATTGGCGCGGTGAAAACCGAAGTTTTCCTCCTATTTTTTTAACTAGATCCTCGAGCCTAACAGGTTTGAAATATTTTTTTTTCCTTTCCTGAAATATTTTCAGGTAGATAAACATTTTCTCGTGTATAGTAAGTTGTAGGTAATGCGTGATACAGTGCTGAAACATTTATATGTAGAACATTCAATAAAAAACGTTACATAGTATAGGACAGAATCTATCGACCTCAACTCGACACCGATCGCCACAACTGGCTGTTAGTCGCATTTTCCAAAAACGTCCCTAGGACCCTGAAACTTTGCACAGATATACCTAAGATCAACCCAGAATGATTACCAATGAGTTAAGCACGTTTTATTCATGATTATTTTAAGAAAAAGATGTTTGTAGATCGGACCAGAATTATGTATAGGTTTACAAAAGCTATCAGGAAGTCAGGTACTTCTTCATCTAGGCTCCTGAAATTGGCCCAGATGTTCTAGAAGGATGTACCTTTCGACACGTATACCGTTTATTACTTCTTATTTAAGAAGTTTTCGATATATTTAATTGAGAAATTGATGGCGAAAATTTATATAGGAAATTTTAATACTGATACCCACCTTAATTATCATAAATTAATTACCCTAATTGCCTAAAACCATTTTTAAACAGTAAATATGGGCCAGAACTATGACTTTAGTTGGCTCCAAAAAATGTTGTGGAGACCGGAACAAATAATAATCAGAAGGTGCCAGATCTGGGGAATATGGTGGGCCATCTGTTTTACATATAGTTCATCTGTTTTACTCCATGGCCTCTTTTGTTTAACATTGTTGTAGCCAACCCATTTCTCGTTCCCAGTGATGATGCGCTTCAAAAGTGGATAATTTTTTTGATGTTTGAGAAGCAAATCGAATTTCTTTCCGTGAGAACATGAGGAACCCATATTTCGAGCTTTGTGATTAAACCTAGTCGTTTCAAATGATCATAAACGGCCGAATTCGATAAATTTAATACCTCAGCGATCTCACGAGTTATTCGCCGGTTTGCATCAATTAATGCCTTTATTCCTTTATTGTGCCTTCATCAGCTTGAACTGTTCTTCTAGAACGAGGTGCATCTTCAACATCAAAATTGCCAGATCGAAATTTTGCAAACTGAAGTATTACAAACCAATACATCTTCTCCAAACACATCGATCGTAAAAAAGTAAAATATGCCGAAAATGCTGCTTTTCACTTTCAATATTTGAAAGGGTGCTATCCAGAAACTACTGCGTAGAATCAATTGCTCTTTTTCATATGCAATCCTTGCTATATCAGCTGTCAAAATATATAATGATTATGTGGTTTAAGTGTGAAGTTGGCTGTGAAAAAATACAATTAGTCCTCTGTTGAGAAAAAACGGTAGTTACCTAAACGGTACTTCTCGCTGATTATCCAATATTAAAAAAAATGGTAATAACCAGCGGGCAAAAATTAGTAACTGTTGTAAGAAGTAATAATTTTGCACGCTGTCTATTGCCTATTTTTTAATATTTGTTATCAAGCGGGCAAAAATATTACTTGCAACAAGAACTAATATGTTTGCTCGCCCACGGTTATTGTAAATTATTTTTCTTTTAAATGGATAACCAGCGGGCACAAATATTAGTTCTTTTTGTAAATTCTTTCTCAAATTGTAACGTGATTTCTGTTGAAGGTATAAATGGAGTTGGTAGTGATAAGGGATAATATAAAACAATTATTGCATTACATATTTCTTTAATAAATTCAGTTTCCAATTATACATAATTTTCATTTATGTTTGTTTGTAGGCTCAAACAAAATTTTTATTTTGGCAAATTGATCTCAAACAATATTAACTTAACTTTAAAAAAAATCGTTTTCTTAGAAAAAGAGTTACTGTTTGAATTTACGTGAGAGCTCGAAGAGCCAATTCATAATTTAAAACAATTTCATTAACGTTAATTGATATGGAAAACAATTTCTTTTAAATATAAAATAATAATCAATATTTTTAATGATTATTTTCTAAGATTTTCAATAATATTCGAAGCGATTTCTTGGGGCAATTAATTGGTAAATTTATTTTTCTTTATAAATTTAAATGAATTATATAGCGTAAGTTATAACAAACAAACAAATTAAATTAAAGCTGTTATATGTAGAACAAGAAAACTATAATTGAATTAAAATAGGTGAAGTTATTAGATTTACCTTTTTCGACGTGATATCAACGTATAGAAAATTTAAATTAATAAATCAATTATTAAATAAATACATTTTAGGCAAAACAACTTGAAAGAAATAAAGTACGTCAAGAAACGCTGCAGCGGAATTTTTAATTTAAAATTAAATATTCCAAAGAATGACTTTCCATATTTTATTGTCTAATTTCGCATTAAAGACTCTCATTTTTCATATTCTTTTATTGTAATTTTAAATTTCCGGCCTATGCGAAATTTATATATTTTCATTTCAATTAATTAAAAATTAGTAATTTGCAAGAATTAATAAATAAATAAATAAAAGTATCATTGATAATATATATATATTTTTTAATTATATTGATTATAAAAACTGTGTCACAATAATTTGAAAATAATTTTTTAATTTCCCAAATCAATCATTGCAATTTAAATTAAATATTTCTCTTCGTAATAATATATTGTTATATTTATTTAAATTCAACTTTCCATTTTGAAATATTTTCGAAAAACAGCCCCAAAACGGATTATTTTTTACATTGAATTTAGACGAGGTTGGTCGGCCTCCAATATAGGATATTTTTCATAATTTATAATGATTTATTGTGCTCTAAACAAAACAAAAGCATAATAAAAATTCACTAGAGGTCGCTGTTTATAAAATTTTTGGAAATAGAATTCGGCGAAACTAAATATCAAAATATTCCAATTGAATCTTTTATAAATTAGACATTAGACAAACAAATCAAAATTAAAAAATATTACAAAAATCATCAATATTCCTTCAATTTAAATCAGTTTGAATGCATCCATTTTCATGGATTATGTACAAAGAAAACAAAGAAATTAAACAATTTGTACACCGCGCCCCATCTATTCTAATATATCGTAAAATGACAGCTGGAATAATTTAACAGTCGGTATATCATGATTATCATCATCATCATCATCAAACTTTAATATAAAAATTTGTTTAGCTTTTAAGGTGGGTTACCGGCGCATTGGGAGGGGGGTACACAAAGGCCCTTTGTGTTTTTTTACAAACAAATTACCTAATAGTCCTAATACAGTGTTCATGTGCATCCATTTGAATTTATGTGTCCCATGTGCGTCCCTTTTGTTACTTGGATTGAGATTTGGAAAAATAGACTTTTATGCTACATATCTAGCGGCTAAAATTTAAAGTTATTTCACTTGGTAGTTGATCTAGAGATATGTAGGGTAGCGTTTGGTGCAAGAACCTAAAGCACGAAATTTTGACCTAAACTCATGTTATGTCCTCTACTGAAAATTTTACTCTGGCAAGATAAGGTCCTTTTTGTCACGACGTTTGATTTTTTTGTTTCAGATGATCCATCTCCGAGATTTCATCAACAGCGCAGACCTGCAATTTTATTAAGGACATTTTTTAAACTCCCATTTCCGTGTATAAATGTATAAAATTTATTTTTATGTATTTTGAAAGTGTATTCATTAACTGGAAAAAGTTTTATATTAATATCTATAATATAAACCTATAAAAAATTTCATGAAAATAGCATTTTTCTAGCGTCTAAAATGAGAAGACCCCTTATAGTACAGTCATTATAGATCAGACTTGTACTAGCATCAGTATAGAATGAATCTCTGGAGGTCATTTACAAGTATATATCAATCGAAAGGGAAAAATCTGTAAATTAATATTCTAATTCAATTATTTCGGAACATGTCACACTTTTATATAAATTTAAGAAAATTAATAAATAGTTAACTTTAATAGAAGTGTGCGTACTAAAAATTTGAAAATATAATAGATATCGAATCCAACAATTTTATTAATTGTGGCAAAACGCTTAACCCAAAAATTTAAATATTTTATAAAAACCGGAATATTTGAAAAAATTTGAATTTAACTTAGTAAAGATCGGACATTTAATGTTACTTGATTTGTTGCCAATTTCATCAAGTTCGTAAAATCTTACGATTTGCACGAAATTTCTTGATATTGGAACTTTTAAAAATTCTAATTTTTTTTCAAAAATATAGGCTATAAGAAAGTCAAGAGAATAAATAATTTTTCCAATATATAATTAAGATTTATAGGCATATGAGGAGGCATGTAAGTTATATATTTTCTAATAATATGTGGAGATATTGATTTTATTAACATATCGTTCACAAAATGGGAGTACCACAAAAAGACGTTTAACTGTAAATAAATAAACTTCCTTGCACTGCTTGCAATACAATACATTGATGCATAAAAGCTATAAAGGTAAGTTGTATAAATAAATTGATGCATTTATGAATAAAAGTAAGTACCATGTGTTATTGTTTCTTAACAACAAACAAGAATTGTTTTGATATAGCGAAAATGAATGGGGGAAAAAATTCGATTCGAAATGAATTATTAATGTATTTAAAATATATAATATTTAAATTAAAAAAATAATTATATCCTAAATTCAAAATGATAAATATAAAAGCATAACTACCGAAAAATATTTAATTCATTTTGAAAATCGTTGAACTAGAAATGAAGTCATTCGGATGAACAAAAGACTTAGACAGGGAGCCCGAGAATGAAATAATTTATATGATTTTTATGAAAATATTCGTTTAATATAAGATTTTTTGAAAATAATTTTTCTTCATTAATGCTAATGAATTTGCAATGAAAACTACATTAATTGAGCCATATATTTATACATATATGTGTGGCAAAAAAAATATGTATTTATATCATAATAACACTGTATTATTATAACGAAGTAAAACACTTTACGCAATATTTTTCTTTTTTATGTTTCCACATTAGAGTAAGGCATGCGAAAAACGTTCTGTAGAAAATGACTTTGCAGAATAATTTTGTCATTTGACGAATGAACTGGGGTGACGGACTCCAATACAGAAAATTATTTTTACAGAGATAATTCTTATTTAATTGTAATTATATAGAAAAGTAGAGATATCAATTTTTATTTTCAAATATTCGGTGGTGAAGTTTGAGATATCAACTACTTAGTGTGTATTTAATAAATAATTTAAGACACGATGAATTTGGAAAGAAATATAAAATCTAAATATAAAATTAATCAATAGTTAATTAAATCGCGATTAATTTAAGTGCTGCAATTCAGTGAAGAAAACAAGTGTGCATACTCAATTAAATATACAATTTTGATTTAAAAAAAATGCCGATTATAAATGAGCCAAGGCCTTCCATCCAATTGATCGCCCACCGTTTCAGGTAATATATTACTATTAGTATATTATTTTATTATAATATTTATTTTTTGATGGTTTACATTTATTGTTTCTTATTGAAAAATAACAAGCTTAGGGAAAATGGAAATGGTAAATAGCCTTTTGTTTGTATATTTCTTGATTTATGTAATAAAAACATCTTCTTAAACTTATAAGGCTAGGTGGACAAGGTGATATGACCTGTAAATCAGAAAAATAACCATCTAGATATTTCATAATTATATTAGAGACACTATTAACAATAGCATATTTAAATTAAACAGAAATTTCAACTCATTCTGTGGAACCGTTGAGCAGTGGAGTAGGCAAGTGGAACAGGACCATTGGATAAATTTCATCGACTTCTGAATTTTGATCATATTTTTTATATCCAAATATATTGTATCGAATTATATTTTAATAGATACTCTACGCTAAATCTCTATTTAAGAGAAGCATTTCCTGTTATTTGTCAAGATTTTGATCAACATTAATTTCTTGGCTTCTTAACTACTCATTTATAAATCTGAATGTACATTTTTTATTTCTTGGTGACTATTTTTTAAGTATTGTAATACATATATTATAGAATAACTACATATCATTGTTTTGAAATCACTATGCGTGTGGGTTCCTTATACAATTATACATATTATTTATATTTCTGCTACACGTACAAATTGTAATATTTTTATATGTTTGTTAATTTAATAAATTTATTATTTAATAACTATTGCCAATAACATTTCTTTGTTAATTTTTTCTTGTCCTCTTATATTAATTTGGAACTTAACTTTGTTGAGAAAACAACTGTTTAAAAGTTCATAAAGATAATAGTTTGAGTGGGTGGACTATTTCTTTACAACGATGGAAAAAATTTGATTCAGAACAAGTTAAGTAAGTTTGCATTAATGCAATTTTCCTTATAAAGCTTTGTTCGATATCGATATAAATTTAAGAAATATTGGACATCTTTCTTGCAGAAAAATTGGTTATATATACCAATATCCGATTAAAATTTTTAATTTATTAATTTATAATTCTTCAAAGGTTCAAAATTCCAATCGTTTTCCACTGAAAACAACAAATTTTAATATTTAATTTTCACACACCCACATGAAGACGTGCCACATTTTTTTCCAAAACGAACACAAAGCCTTCCAAATTTGGCCATAGGCCATCCCATATATGGAATGTTGGAGATATAAGAAAATTTAAATAGAATTAATTTGAACGTTTAAAATGATTTTTTTTCAGCAATATGTATAACTTTTAATTTATCTAAATGCAATAATATTAAATTGATTAACATTTTGTCGTTTGTTTTATATTAATTTTTTATATTGTATCGTTTTTTTTATTTACATATTTCAATAGAGAGGGTATAATGGCTAATGGTCAACCTGTTCCAAATATGGTAACGGCGGCCCGTGATTATGCGATGGTAAGTTGGGGAATTCCTATATATTATCCTACTAAAATTAAGTGTTTCTGTAATTTAATTTAAATATGAATATTTTTCTTAATTATTATAATTAACAACTATTCGAATTAAATTATTTCTTTTTGACGCTGAACATAAAATATATAATTTATGGACTCAAAAATTACCGTATTAGTTAATATTTTAGCAGAAATCATTAGAATTACGAAATATTTGGATTTGATTATACAGACAATAAAGTATTGCACTCGCGGTAGGCAGTAATCAGTATACTATCAGGATTGTTTGTCGAGATTTCCATATACTAATTTAATTCTTATAAAATTAATAAATCCGACATCCACTTCAGATTACAAATCAGAAATACACTTCAAAGAAATTAATAAATTGTTGTAAAAAATTGTATTACTCTTAAATGTAACCTTTCATTTAACTTAAGGCCCACAACACTAGAATTTCAAATTTACGTTTTATTTCCTGAACGATGAATGTTTTAAGATAAAGTTAAATTGTTTATTAAAGAGTTCTGAGTTCAGATAACTAAGTTCAGATCAGGGGCGTGCGGCCAATATCTCCATGAGGCGTGGATAATTTTATAATTATATGGTCCGTCGTTTGTGAAATTTCTTCAATTATGGATTTCATAAAATGTCCAGAAATATTATTTCATATTCGTAATTTAAATCTTTCTTTGAGCTTTAATGCTTTTGGAAAACTTTTGCAAGAAACTTTAATATTAGATTACAATTTAATTATTCCCATTAAAAAACGGAGATCAAAAATTAAATTAAATTTTAATTAAAAGCTGTCGATGAGCTTTGGAGACTTTAATAGAGTTTTTTTTGACGAAATGTTGAATTACGGGACTGTAAAATCATTTAGGTAACAAATAAGTATCAATGCCTATAAAATTATTTTCCAAGCTTAAAGCTCTATTTGAACTTCTAAATTTTCAAAAAAGCTTTTGAAAGAAAATTTTAGATTTGATTAGAATTAAATTAATCGGATAAAATGTTAACCTTTAATACAGTTTTCTTTGAGAAAATTGTTTGGATAAAACAGTAAAATTATTTGGATAACAAATAGATTGCAATCCCTTTTAAATTATATTCCAAACTTAAAGCTCTATTTGAGATTTTAAATTTTCGAATAGCTTTGTAGCAATATTTTAGATTTGATTAGAATTGAATTAATCGGATAAAAGGTAAACCATAAAATAAATATAAAAAAATTTTAATTACATAGTTTCGGTAAGCTTTCGAGATTATCGTAGATCTTGTTCCCGAAAATATTTAATTTCGCTCACAATCAATTAATTAGATGAACAATTGCTAGCATTTGAACAAGGCTGAAGAGTTGCTGGTTGACCTCTAAAGTCACAAATTAACGACCTATTCGCTATTTTTCTCAGATAGCTGGAAACCGAAAACGGCAAACAATGTCTTGAACTACTAGGAAACGTAGCAAATTAAATAAAAATTCAGAAAAATTGGTGAATATAACTAGAAATTAGATGGAAAATTTCGTAAAAGTCGTTTGATTCGGGATATAGCTAGTCAGCAACTAGGATTAACTTTAACTTAACTAATTACAAATAAAAATCGATCGTTTTATTTCGATTTTTACAATAAAAAAATTAAGGTATTGGTAGATTACTCAAGTCATCCTCTATTCGAATCAATATCGAAATTTCCAAATTGAATAATTTCTGGGAACTTATTTTCATTTTTCTGAAGAGTACCCGTTTTTCTGTTGTTTTTATATAATCGACCCTTCTAAAACCAGGTGTTCCTCACTGTACCCATTTTCCTTGTACCCTTGCTGCATCAAATTTTTTAATTAGTTAATAGATCCCAGAAATTAGATATCAGATCGAATTTTTTGGTAGTCCCGGAAGGAAAATGGTTAAAATGGAAATGAGGAAATACCGTAAGGTATTAGGGAATAAATCGTATAAAAAGTTGGGAATAATAAACCCCTTACAAATTGGATTAATTAAGGGATGGAATTCAAGAAATTTCCACTTTCTAGAAAATCGATTAGAAAAAATTCAAAAAAATTATTTTTCAATATTTTGAATTGGATTTGATTAAGAGATTAATTGTTCTGTCGAACAAAATGAAAATCTTAAGCGGTTAATTTCTACTCTTTCTAATCGAAAACTTGGCTTATAAGGAAATGTGCTTGAGATAAAATTCTGCATCGAGCGATATGACACATGACAGGTTAAAAATTAATCTTCTTAAGAGGGTGGTTCCAATTCGAAAATTAGAAGGTAAGGGGTTGATGATTATTTAACAACAATTTAAAAAAGAATCATTAATATTCTAAAACTAAATCGATTTTTATAAAAATATATCAAGTGGTCAGTGTACAGAGCAGTAGTGCGCTAGCAAGGTAAAGGCCTTAAGTAAATAGTTGGGCCATCATATACTGCACGCCACTGGTTCAGATACCTACATAATATAAGTTCAGATAATATATAACATATTTGTAAAATATGAAATTTGTTCAAAATGTTCGTTTCATTTATTTTGCTAATATAGTTAGGATGATTATATAAAGTACTAGAAAGGATAGACAATTTGTTTGGTTGGACCTAGAATTCAATGAATTAATTTAACGAACTGCATATTTACTTCTTCATTTATCAAATGCACATATGATTTTCAAAACATTTGATTTAACATCAGATTAAATAATAAATAATAAATGTTAATTTGATGGGTTTAACGAAGATTTGATCAGTCTCAAATTTACATATATTACATATCATCTCGAATATAACTAGGTACTTATATTTATGTTTATCTCTTAAAGAATATTATCTTTTTATAGATTTGGAATGTACTTATATATACACCCCCTTAAGACATTTGATTTTCTATTGAATTCCCGAATATACATTTCTGTTATTACAAAGAAGTTCAAATGGTTCAAATGATGAATTTGTTCGATACATAAATTTGTAAAACTATAAATATAATGATAATTTATACAGAATATAATCCCAATAAATACTCTTAAAAATTCTACTCTCAGATTAGAACTGACTGTTTCATAAATATGGAATTTCTAAAAAGATACAATAAATATAAAATATAGTTGAAATTTCCTTATTTCGAATGTATATAATTAACATTTTCCTCGAAATGAAACATAGATTGTTTCCGAAATTTCCTATTTAATTATTATTTATATCACATATTGAAGTGATTTTAAATTCTAAAAATAGTTTTCGAAAACATAAATAAAATCAACAATTTAAGTGTCGAAGAAATTTGTTAAATCTATCTAATAGTTAATATCAAAACCAAATGTATTTTCAGAAAACATCAAATAATAATATAAAGTACTTGTTCCATATACCAGACACAATTTTGATTAGAGAGCGTTATTGATGTATTCGGTTGAATAGAATAATTTTAAGAAAATTAAATCCAAAATAAATTTTAATAAGTTGATTTTATTTTAGATTATTTGGTAGCAAGATTTAACATAAATTACATTGTGTATGCACATTAATTATTTTCGAAGCCTCGAAAATTGTATTGGGTTAAGTTCAATATTATAGATACATTTCCATATTCTCAATGTTCAAGGAAGAAATAAACTGTCAACAATAAATAATTAATTATTTATATATTTAAATTTATTTATATGGATTTATAAGTTTGAATTTAGGGTTTTTTATTGGAAATGAAAGTAAGGAACATTCACTAATTAATTGCTTCAATATTACGGTATACACTTCTTAGATTATAAGTGATATTATTCAATAATTCCTTATGTTATAAATTATTCTGTATTCTTATTATAAATTTGGTAATAAAGAATATTAATAAAAATGTTAACGGTGGACGATAACTGTAATTATCACAAATTACCGACCGGTACATTACCTTCATGTTCTGTTTCTCTGCTTGTTAAGAACAGTGTTGACTGTGAATATTTCACATTTAAATGTAGCTTAATTAATAATTTCCGAAATTTAACAATATAACTTCCGCTTTACAATTTAATGGCTTATACGTTCTTTCGGATATCAGAGGAATATAATAAGTAATTATTTAAATATAAAGCTTTCTATTCTTGCATATGACAAATTTAACCTTTAACCTATATAACATTTTAAATTTTAGAATAATTCTTAACTTTACTTAGAAAGTCCATTGTAATAATTTATTCGGAAATTTTACTTTCTAATTCCTTTTCATCCGTTTAAAAATTATCATAATATTTATACTAATATAATAGTGACTTCTACATCTACCTAATTTGCATGTTCGTTACAAATTCTTTCTTATTTTTTATACCAAAGATCAGACTGATGTCATTATTTCTTATAATTCTCATATCTCTGTATTATTACAGAAGAGATCAAACTTTTGAGTCCGTTGTGCCAGTACTTGTCTTTTATAAGATTAGATTTATTAAATTAAATTACAAAATTTCTCAAATTATTTCATAAATAAAATTTGCAACATTGGAAAATATTTCGTTGGTTAGTCCCTGAAATGTATTTATATATTGTGGTCATTATAAATAAAATTTTATAGTTAATTCCGATAACCGGTCAGAAATTGCATATTTTTTTCACCAAACCAATGTAAATTACTTGATATGGGGTTTAGTCATCAAATTCTAGTGTATCTATTTATAGTGTATATATATACATACATACATCAGATAAATACTCGTCGTATGTCTCTACAATTTTACATATCAGATAGGTAAATGTGAAAATCTGACAAATCATATTTTCATATATTTTTTATAGAATTTTATATTCATAATTTAATTGTATTTGGTCTTCCAATCAAGAATATATGCAACCAATTTATTGTTGGATAGTTAATATTTAAATTTGGATGTCTCATTGATTTAAAAATACTTATCTTATTATATAATGCACTACCTTCTCGGCTGGTGTGCGTGGTCCACTGCTCACTGATCCCAAATAAAATTTTTCTTATTAGCTCTTTTAATTTATAAAGAAACTATACGAAGGAAGTAAGATTAAATGAAAAAGAGATATAATTTCACCTTTACGAAATATTTTCCTCATTTATGGAAATATTTTCTCGATTAAAAACATAATTTTTATATTTGAGACAGTTCCAGTTATTCTTAAAACTATAATAATATTTTATTAGTTAATGAAAATGTGCTCTTTATTGGTAAATAAAATTCATTGATTTAATAATATCCCGGTTCCTTAATTTAATTTATTAAAAGATTTATAGATTTAGAAAGCAATTTCGCAATTTATGTCTAATTTCAATGTAGGACTTTCAGATGTCATATTTTATTGATTACCATTTTCTAATCTAGTATTAATTTTACTATTTAATAAATACATATATTATAAAACCTAATTATGCTATAAACGGTAGTTAAATTTGATAGTCTCCTTTTAAGTACTTACAATATCAACGTTTTCATGATATTAATTCATTATGGTGCGAATTTAATTGCGTTAATCATATAATGACTATCATATAATAGGTTATTACGATCATTAACCATCAATATAAAATTGCATACTTCTTCAAACATCGATCTCTTCTACAATTGCTATAACAAACATTGTAAAATCGATTGATTTTAATAATTTAAGTAAAAAATATCTAGAAGTGGCAAATTTCAGATTTTGACTTATACCCGATTTTAATATATAATATACTACATTAATATCAAAGTACATAAATGAATAATTCAGGTGTATAAATAATACGACTACAATTTAATTCCCGCGGTTTACTGTTTTATACATCAAAGTAAAATACGTATAATAGAGGTGTCATTGTCCCAATATTATATGTTAAGCAAAACAAGAAATTACCATAAATTATTTATTGTCTGTATTTTGTGTGTGAATTTATTAAATATATCGGTTGCGACTGGAACAGTGGAAATTTATTTAGGTAAATTGATTTTGATCGTTATATTTGTCCGAATTCTAGTTAGATTTTTTTTAATTAATTTAAAAATTTAATATTGTCCTCAGGTCAATATTTGGCTATATTGTAGAAATAAATTAAGTTTTTTTACCTAATTTTTTTTAAGACAATTTTCTTTCTTTCGATTATGACCGTTATTTGTTGCAAGTTTTTTAGTGGAAGAAAACAAATAATAATAATAATAAAAAAAAATATTTTCATATAAATGGATTTCTATGTATTCTAAATGTATAATATCTTTCGTAGGCAAGACTTTGGACCACCAACGATGAATGTGCATTCTCGAGTTTTATCGATTTTTTTAGACTATTTTATAGATCAAATATTAAAAAAATTACATGATAAATAAATTTGTAAAGTTTATAATATAATAGAAGTTTTTATTATAATTATATGTACCTATAACTATAACTAATGAAACTACTTTCGAATAATATTTGGTAGAATCGTAATATACACATATTTTATACAAGAGATATTTCTGAATTCTTGGCAATACAATAATTATATCTTCAACCTATTGCTATTGAAAGAAATGAAATTAATTTTACAATTTAAACCCTGTATAGAAATCTAACCCTTAATAGAGTGGTATAGTGTTGTCAAGTCTCAAGTAGGTTTTACTAAAGATATATGAATGGAATATACCTTTTTCTATTTTAATTAGAATTTTAAAAGTTTCTCAAGACAATTTAACATTCTGTTTAAAAAATAAAAATTTTATGTTGAACCATTTCTAAAATCCTTATGACATTTATCCTTTGTATGCATCAGATTAAAAATAATTTTTTTAATAGCTAATAACGACTGAATCGTTCTTTAACAAATATACAAAAGAAATCACAATCACATGGTATTACGACCTGAGTAGTGTTTAAATTTATTTTAGGCAAATAATTGATTAAAACTCATTTTGCATTATTATAAAATGCGTATGTTTTCCCAATTCAAGTAATATACTTGTTTACTATTGGAGACTTGAATAAGTACTCGCTGTTTCCCGGTAGATGGCGTTATCTCAAGAATTTTGCAATTTCGCAATCTCAGCAATAGTATAGTCAACTTCATCGTAAAGCTCCAGAGTTAGGCTCGAAATGTATAAATAGTATCTATAGTATTTGTATTATTAGTTGTATATCATTCCGCCGAAGTGTATACACAACATATTTTTTCACAGCGTTAAACATAGGGTTTCTGAACACTCGGGTTTTCAGGACTCCGCGAATCCGATTTCAAATTTTTGAATTTAAATCCTTATTTCCAATCAAGTCCTCTTTATTTGACTTCCTTGCATTTTCGGCGTTTATGTATAATAATAATATAATAAAAAATACTAACGCACTGAGAGGCTTTGCCCGCTAGTCTCATTCTAACTTAATCGTACACAAATTTGCAAAATTTGCACTTGTCAGTAGAAACTTCATTGTACAGATCTTCAAGATTACTTGCTCGTTTGCAGTATTTCTGAAAAGCAAAATATTCTTGTTTCAGTTTTTAGAGTCAGTAAGTTTCTTTTACATTTTTTAAATATTAAATCTAACTCTTCCTGCCTCCATTGTCAAAACTCTCTGATTTTCAACTATTATTATTTCTTGCAAAACTTTCATTCATTTTGCTCTTCTTTTTGCAGAAATTCTTTCAATAATTGTGCTGCTAAATCTATAGACTGTTTAGTAGGTACAAATTGTGGCTCATTTATTTGGCACAAATTTACATCCATTCGTGCTGAGTCTTATCGTTTCAGACCTCAACCGCCAATTTGGCAGGTTCAAGCGAATTCTGGATTTCTTTGAGCTCGTTAAAATACCATAGATACCATCAAGGATGTATAAGCAGTTTGTAATTATTCTAGTTTTACAAATTTGATTATTTTATTGACAAATAATCTCAAACGATTATTACTAAAACTAATTCGAGGTTTTGGCCATTTGCAGAGTTTCATTTTTGATGGAAGAACATTTAAAATAGTTATTTTAAGAATAAATACATTTTCTCTCATAAATACTCTGACTCGGCGAGTATTAGTCGAGTCCCGAGTCCGAGTACTTACCCAAAACACTCGGCGAGTCCGAGTCGAGTCGATTCGAGTCCAAGAAACCTAGTTAAACATGTTGAATTTCGTGCCAAACACAGAATATTTGCGGGAATTATTAATTTTACTTTATTTTTCAAAAAATATCTGCACATAAAATTTTTGTCGGGCAGATGTTGCAAAACTGGCCGAAACTTGGGAGTGCTCAAATCTACGCCAGCTGCTGTATTTATCAGACAGTGCTCCGCCTGATTACCACTTGTTGCCCTGGTTGAGCAGCACATTTTTTAGAAGATGTGCAAAAGGGACTATTCTTGCATAGCCCTAAAAGACGTGTCGTTTTCCAGTGAGGGGTAGAAGTTTGTTCCCAGAAAGATGCGAGGTAGTAGTGGCTAGCGATAAACAATACTTTCAATGATATGTTCCTTACTATTTTTTTAAAATAAAGAATTCATTTTCATGAATGAACAGCGAGAATTTATTCCAATTTTCAAAATATAAATTTCGACATGACTTCTGTAATTATCTCCTTAACTAGTTTTCTAGCCAGAAAAGATTCTTAAACTACTTTCTGAATTAACATTCTATTGTTATTTTATTTTTAGATTCTTATCATTTCTCTATAGATTTATATGTTTTATATGTGATAAAAATCCTTTCTTACTTCCGCAATAAAATTTATCTTAAATTCTATCCCATCTTTGAATAGTAGTCTTGATTAAACTTTTTGGTATTATGCACTCCCATTTCCATGTCAAGTTTCTTATTTGATATACGAGCAACTACAAATTTCTTATATATAATTGAATCGATTTCGATCCATTCTTTTTTAAAAAAACAGACATTTATAGGGATATTTCTATTACATAGTACTCTTCTTTATGTTGAACAATAACAATAAAAACCGACCCTTACTGCAGGATTAGCATTTCTTTGTTGAAAACAAAGGATGTGATCTTTTCTCAATTTAAGGTGAAGAAAGGTTGAAGCAAAAAAAAATCTTTTTGAAGTTTAATGTTTCATAAGAGAACAAAGATATTGTAAATAATTCCCTATTTTATACATTTTAATATTCCGGGATATTTGAACCATTAGAGTTGAAGTTCAACGAACCTTACTAAAAAAATGTCTTCTATTTCTTAATAAAATTATTTGATAATCGGTAATAAATTCTTAAAGACATATTTAGAAATATACCTTGTTTAACTGATTTTTATCCCAAATTCAAAACATTGTTATTATATTTTATACAATTCTTATTTCAATTATTACTTTATATCTATAACTCATCTCTTCTAATTGTTCTTATAATCCTTTTATTATTAAAATATTGAATAAATTACGATCAATTCAACAGCTCTTATTATTGGATATAATATACAATACATCGCCTAATTCCTGAAATTTATGTTAAGAATAGTTTTTATCATAACTTATACCATTTGGAATTTGATGGATTTTTTTCTCGCAGTTCTCATATAATTCCAATAAACAAATTAACATTTTATTCAGCGATCAATCATATTTAAATTAGTTAGAACTATTTCTTCTCTTATGATTTATTTTCTTATGTGTTCTAGTATTTATCTTCTTTATTTAAATTTTTATTATTATTTTATTATTTATTAGAAACAGAATTGGTAAAAATGTTTACTTCTTATGGGATGGGATTAAATCATTTTGGTTGTTTATCGGTTAGTTAAATTACAAATGATATTTTTTATATTTAGAATAAGGAGTATTTAATTTACCAATTAAACAGGCGGATTAAATGAGATGTTAGAAGATTCTTAATAATCTCTGGATTATGAATAATATCACATATTGAGGGTATACATATCTTAGTCCTTTTAATCCCTAATTAAACGTTGTCGTAATTTTATTTGTTGGTTCACATTCGACTAGTTTAAAATTTGGAATTGTTTTCCTAAATAAATATATTACACGAATGTTGCGAATTATGTAGCTTCATATGCAAAAATGTGTAAATCAGCAAGTAAATCACCATATCCATAATTGTTTGCATAGTTTGCCTCGAAGGTTATTCTGGAAAATTAAAATTTTAAAATGGTTGGAAGATGAGAAGGAGAAGGAATGGATATGATGGATATGAGATATGAGATATCTCTGATGGGTACAATTTGGATCATATAAAATATCTTTATAAGCGATATGACCAAGTAAATCCATATTAACATACATACATGGGTTAATGTTAATCTCAGTCTTTACATTCACGAGTAAATCAATCATTTTTGAAAACAGTGGCGTGCGGTCAACATCTCCATAAGGTACAAATTCATAAACGCCCGCCGAGAAATTTGAATATCGGACATCACGGCATTTAATCCGGATTTCCTGATAATTTTATTCGGATCCAAAAAATGTAATGTAGCAGGAAGTTTTTAAATTAGTTGAGAAAAATACAAAAATATCTAAACTGAAAGCTTTGTTTTCTGAACCATATTTTTAACGTTTTAAAATCCATTTTCTATTCAAATAACGATCCTTTAAAGATATTTAAAATTTTCCCAAAAAAAAAAATCAAAAATATTGAAAGCTCATTGACAGCTTAAAATTAAAATTTCATTTTATATAATTTGGAATCGAATGATTATCCGGTTTGTTAAATTTAAATGAAATATGTAATTTTCCCAGATAGCTTTTCCAAACTATTAAAAGTGCAATGAAGCTCTACGATTCGAACTTAATTTTTAACGTTTAAAAAGCTATTTCCTATCTAGATAACGTCCCTATAACGAAATTTTAACATTTACCATAAAATATGGAATTTTCGCAGAAAGCTTGTCCAAACTATTAAAAGCTCAACGAAAGCTCTTAATTTCAGTCTTAATTTTTTACATGTAAAAATCTGTTTTCTATCCAGATATCACGGAATTTCAAATTAAAATTCAAATTTTTTCAATGAAATGCTTCACAATCTGGAAAGCTTATTGAATGCTTAAAATAAAAAGTCGTTCTAAATAATTTGAAATTTAATTTAATCGATTCAGGAAATTTATAGAAAATATGAAATTATCGCTAAAAGCTTTCTGAATCCATTGTAAACTCAAAAAAACCTTTATGTATCGATTCTATTTTATTACGTTTTAAAATCTATTTTCTGTCCAGATATCGGTTCTTTTACGAAATTTCAAATTGTTTAAAAAAAATGCTTCAAAAATCTCGAAAGCATAATTTTATGCAAAATTTCAAGCCGATTGATGAATTTATCAATGGCAAACCAAACTATAATTACGATTTTGTAGATATTTTAGGTGTGTTCTGCAGGTGTGTTCTGAGCATTAGACTGTACGCCACTGTTTCAAAAAAATTATTTTCTTTTCAAATAATTAAAATCGTTGTTAATACAAACGAATGCTTACAAACTAATTATTAAACGAGCAAGACCTTGGATATTATATTTATAAGTGTGCCCGTATTAATCGAAATTATTTAACAACTCATTCAACTAAATTTTGCTTCCGAAAAAATCGTTTTCAAATTTAGTTGAATAATTACATCTATAAAGTAATACTCATCATAATATATAGATAATTATCTGATTATCTTTAATTATCATTTCATTTGAGTTGAAGTAATAATTTGAATTTCTCACGAAATTTCAAGTAAATATTATCTTCTAACAAACAATGTAACTAAAATTCATTACGTGCTTCTGGAATAATAAAGAAATATTTCCGAGAGAATTATCTTCAAAAAAAAAATGTTAAACGTAGGTATGTATATTGGGAATAAATTAATAAACATGCAAGAATTAAATGATTAAATTATTCTTTCTTGTACGAATGTCAAAAGGAATTTTAAAGTTTGGGTTATTATTTAAAATAATCCGTGCATAATGGTTTTTGTAGGCTGTGTAATATTGTTGTGCGATCATAAGTCCAAAAATATTTCAATATATGGAACAGTTACAAAAGTTATATTTAGTAATTGACTTATAAGAAGGTTATAAATGCCTTGTTCAACCGTTTGGTTTACTTGTAATAATAAAGTAAAACATTACGTATTTCGATGAAATGGAACCTATATAGTTAAGTACGTTATTGTTGTACTAAGGTACCAGTATGCAATTACGAAAACTGCAATGAATTTATACATTATTATACTAAACCACATGCAATATACTTTTAAGCTACTTCAATTATTTTTAATTGGTTTGCACTTGAAGACCTGTGATTATAATTAATAATAAAATTTCAGTTATTCATTTAGTTTTATTGCATATAAAAGGTTAAGTGAGGTATATAATTATTTATTTTCCACAAAAATTATTGTAGAACTTATAGTCCAAAACTGGATTTCTTATTATTAAAGGTCATTTCCGTTAAGTATTTAAAGTAATTTTAATTAAAGTATTCTACCAAAGTGTACCAAACAACTCCTACTTTTATTAATTTATTTCCTCTGAATGGTCCGTTATTTTTATTTTTATATTCCATATAAATCAATTACTTTGGAGGAAGAAGAAGGTTCCATCCTATCGACTAATCTAAAAACCGTTAAATATTAGAAGACTTTCGGAACACTTCAAATTGCAATACCCCTACATATGTTTAGTATTACTATTAATTTAAATTAGATGAAAGCGGACTATATTTTCAATTAAAAAGGGTGGTTAATCTTTTACGGCACCCATGATAATCTCTTATACTGGATACGGGTTGCCTACGGATAATATGTGTTAAATTACTAAATTAACAGCCAACTGAAACTGAATCCGATGAGACCAATTATTTAATTGATAAAATGCCATACTTTTTTGGTTTAGTGATGATAGACTATTTTAAATGGTTTTGAAAACAAAAAAAATCGACCAAGAATTTCCTTCATTTAATATTTTAATGAGCGGGTGTTATGTTTTTTTTCTCATATTCAAGTTAATTGTATGTATTAGAATATATTGTTTTTAACATAAATATTGTTAGTAGGGTCCAATTGAAAGTATATAATTGCAAATAGAAAGATATATATATAGACAATGATTTTGATAGAAAGGGGGTTCTGCAAATGGTATAATACTAAACGAACCTAGTATAGTTAGTAAGGTAGTTCGATTTTGTATGAAAAAATTAAAGTTGTTTTTTTTTCCAAAAAGAGGGGGTCTAAAAAGTTGCGCAATAGTGTTCTGATAACTTTTTGGAAAAAAAAATTAAAAAAAAAATAATGTTTAGAACTTGCACCAAAGTGATTTGTAAATTATTGACACTTTCTTGCAAGATATTTTTATTTACCTCACTGTAAACAAACGCTTATTTCAATTAACATTCTGTAAAAGGCATTTTACTAGAGAAGTATTAGATTTT
>JANTOP010086991.1:0-20411 GCA_027564815.1 Symmerus nobilis
ATTGGCGCCTCTGAACAAAACTACATCCAAAACTTAAAGCTTTCTTTGAGCTTTAAAGATTTTCAAAAGCTTTTGGGAGTTTGACTTATTTTCACTAATTCGGGTTTAATTAATTCGATTAAAGGTAGATTCCAAATAAATGAAATAAAGTTTTTATTAAAAGCTCTCAGTGGACTTAGGGAACTTTCATAAAATATAAATAAAAGTAAAAGAAAAATAATTCGAATATTTTTTCGTTTATTAATTTTAATTTTTGGTTATTGAAAGGCTCTGTTTATTGTAGCCCTCAACGCAAACACCAGGAGCTGAGCTATTGACAGTATAGGACGGCCCGATTTTTGATCCTACACTTGGTCGAAGGGCTAGAAAAAAATATTTTCTTAAAATAATTATATTAATCTGATTAGGGGTTTTAATTTGTTATGAAAAGTATCTCCCATTTGGCGGAACTTTTTTTTCGGGGATAGCCGACAAGCTAAATTATCAACCTAATTTCTGGGTTTCAAATTAAAAAATGATTTGAGCGAATTAAGAGCTCTCCTTAGGAACACTTATTATTTTCCGATGCATCTCTTTGTAAATCGCGATAAATTTGGCAATTAATTTCGAAGTTTTCATGGAATTTTATTAAAAAAAATTTGTCAAATTTTGCAGAACTGTTTTTTCCGAGATAGACTCCTCGAATTATCAGTCATCGCTGTGAAATTATTCTATAAATATTTACGGTTGAAATTTGTTTTAATTAATGAAACTATTAATAGGAAACATCTGATCTAATTTGTATGAGATAAGACAATAAATAATTGTTAGCCATTAATCGGTACGGTAATACTTTTCTAACTGTGCATAAACGAAAGGTGATTAAATTTACATATAAATAGTTCAATAATACACAGAAACAGTTTACTTTACATACTTTTAACCCGTTTATAGTATTACAAACAAATCAGTCAGTCACAAGCTGAACTGAAAATATATTAATTACTTCATTGACCTAAATTATTTACAATAAATAATAAGTAAATATACACATGCCCCGCGTTCAGTATTTTTGCAAAATAATAATTTTATGATTTTATTATTTTTCAAAAAATTGATAATATTTTTGTACCAACAATCTCAATTATATGTACAAAAACAAGTAAATAAAAATAAAACCACACATGCCATACGGGTTTATTTTTTGCAAAATCATTTTCCAAAAAATTGATAAGCCTTTGTTTTTGTAAATATAAAATATAAATTATAAAATTATAAAAGCAAACAAATACAAAAATATTATTTGATAACGAAGTATCGTCTACACACTTTTCTTTATCTATTTATAAAATTTCTTTCTTTGTCTGCCATTCATAATATTTTCAAAAAAATAAGAAGGAATGATTATATTTTGTTTTTTTCAAAATCTTTCGAAACCCGTTTTAATGAAAAAAAAGAAGATAATAAAGAAATAAAACCAGCACAAAATTGATAAGTCCAAGGAAAGATTTTAAATGTGTTTATGATCCAAATAATCAGTGGACCCTGGGGATAAGACCACATATATATGTATCACCTTCACGCCAGTAGTCACCTATTTTCTTATTTATTTTTTTTTTTAAAACAGATTCAATTAATCATTACTTACGTTACAGGGGAATACCAAAAAATATAAGACACAGCAGAGAAGCTGAGCTATCCTGAATATGAATTTTTGTATTTATTATATTTAATATAATATACTGAATTGTCAGTTAATTATAATTATAAAATTTTTAATAAAATAAAATAAAATTAATAAATTTATTTTTAAGGTTAAAAATCAGATCCTAATAATTGTTGTCTTATTTGCAATGCCTATGATTACTTTTAATCTGTAATAAATTAAATTAATTAATTAAATTATCAGTTTTTAAATCAGAATAGATAGTAATTTAAATATCAACGCCAACATTTATATAATTATTTATTATATTATTATTATAAAATATTGCAATTAAATAAATAATTTTTTAATAAATAAATACTCCGATCTTTTATACAAGTAAATACAATTTCTAACAATTACTATCTGAAGCAGAGGGAGCAGGACAACGTTGTAGAAAAAATTTCAGCGTTCGAATATTTGTTAACCTCGCTTAAAATCAGACCAGACTATTAACAGAGAGTTCTCTGCCGAGTTTTTGAACCCAAAAAATTGTGAGAATAATTAATACCTATAATTTTCATTATATTTTCGCAATGCTGAAGAAAATACAGAATTTTCCAAAAATTTCTCAAAATTAATTTTTTCAAAATTGTGATTTTAGACAAATTAACGCTTGAATATCAAGAAAAAAAGGAACAACCAAATAGGCGAAATTTTCTTAATAAAAATTTGAAATTAAAATTTTAGTTTCGAGTTTGAGGCAATTTTCTGTTAACGATTTGGATATTTGGTTTCGAATCGGGAGAAAAGGAACCAAAAAGGAACCTGTTCGTGAAATATTTTATTTTATTAGTGGGAAGATTCTTCTTTCATTTAAGGTCAAAATCTTAAAATTAGTGGCCCCCGATTTTAAGATAGAGGATTTTACCCCTAATGTGACTCTTTGCAAATTGTGGTTATATCAAGTGATGAAAAAAATAGGAACATCGTCGTTTAATCTTGTATTTTATTGCTGTGAAAGCTCTTCTTCCGTGACTAAAATTTGAAAATAAGGAGCATTCAGTTTAAGATGCCTATGACCGACCGTACGGCATTGCTATAGGAGCATTCTGGTTTATTGCAACTTCTAAATGGGAATTCCAATCACCCCGAGGAGTTTAAACGTATCTCCTCTCCGAAGATTGTATTATGGGCGAAACCTTCGATTTTTCGCCGTTTTGTGAACAGAACTTGATTAGATTGATTCATCTTTAAATGAGTTATATTTTCGGTCAAGGAATCGACCGTTCGCTTGTGAATCTATCACCGAAGTCCTGCTGGACCCCTGATAGTCAAAAAAGTTCCAATCTGTTTTAGGGATTTTTCTAAAGGTTCCGTTCTTTATTATTAGCGTATCTGAGTTCAATACTTAAAGCTTTCGTTGAGCTTAAAATGGTTTGATAAACCTTTTTTGCGAAAAATTCATATATGATTTCAAGTTATTGAATCGGATAAAATTTGATCCTAAACTATAAAAAATTAAATTTTTAATTTAAGCTTTCAATGAGCTTTCGAGACTTTTGAAGCTTTTTTTGGGAAATATTGAAATTTCGTTGAATGACCGTTATCTGGATAGAAAATTGATTTTAAAACGACATAAATTAAGTTCCAAACAGAACGCTTTCTAAGAACTTTTAATGGTTTGTGAAAACTTTTAGCGAAAATTTGATATTTCGTATAAATTTAATGAATCGGATAAAAGTTACGATTTGCGAACGTAAAAAATTTTTTCCCAAACTTAAAGTTTCCGCGGAGCTTTTAAACTTTTGTGGAGCTTTTGTAGGAAAATTTCAGATTTGATTCAAAATTTTTTATTCGGATAAAAATTAGGTTTCAACGTATAAAAATTTATTTTAAACTTAAAGCTCTTGCTGAGCTGGTAGGTTTATGTGGAGCTTTTGCCGTAAAATTTTGAATTTCTTTGCAGTTCAATTATATGAATGGAAAAATGGTGTCAATACGAATAAAATTATGCCCTAACTATTGAAGCTTTCGTTGAGCTGTTGAAGGAAAATTTTAAATTTGATAAAAATTTAATTATTCGGATTAAAAATAGATTTGAAAACGTTTAATTTTTTTTTCAAAGCTTGCTTAAAGCTTTTCCTGAGCTCTCAACTTTATGCGGAACTTTTGTTTTGAACACATTTTGACTTTCCTTGCAGTTAAATTATTTAGCCCCACATATATTTTTAAAATTCCGTAAAACCAAACTTGCTAAAAAAATTCAATCGAATGACGCCAAATTATTCTAAATTGAGTAGGTACCGAAAAGATTTTGCAAAATAAATTTTTTTTCAAAAACAATCATTTTAAAATAAATTTTTTTTTTTTTGCAAGAAAAATCTACTCTAATCTTTGATTTTTTATGGAACTATTCTAACAGTTTCTGAGATAACATTGATTTCCGGAAAATTTTATTAAGGAATCGATAAATTCAATAATACAAAATAATCGTAGAACAAAAAAAATTTCTAAAAATTGAATGAAAAGTGAAAACCTTACAATTTTCCGTCAAATTTAAAATATCAAAATTTCGAAATGAATTCAAATAGGTGATAACTTTGGCGATCGATCAGTGTCTTAAAGTTATGAGGCCTCCTCACAACTTATATTTTTAAAATCTCGACAAAAAATCGAAATGAGAGAAATTCGTTAATATTTGAACTTAAAATCAATCAATCAATTTAAGATTATCGTAAAAAATTCTGAGATTACATTTTGATATATCTCATAAACTGTTCATTAAAAAAATTTCAACAATATTCAGCGAAATTTCTTTAATAAAAAATGTTATTCAAAAATTTTGATCGAATAAAAACCAAGAGGAATGTAGAAATACAAAAGTAGGTAAAAAAAATTTTTTTTTTCAAAATCCTAAAAATCGTTTTTTATTTACCTAATTAAGTATTCATAAAAAAAAATTCAAACCAATCGAATGAAATTTTCTTAATAAAAACCTCCATTTAATCACCCTGTTTCTTTTAATGTTAACCGCTTGAGAATTTTCTTTACAGTTTCGTGTTCAACTTTAATTTCCGGAAAATTCTGTTAGAAAATCGAAAAATCTGATTATGTCAAATTAACCCTAAGGTCCAAGTGAAGAAATTGTTAAATAAACTTTTCTTCAAAATTAACCCCCTGATTTTAGGGGGGTCGATATATAAAATATAACAGGAAAATGGGTATTATTGAGGGAAAAGCTGCTAAATGACCGGAGAATTAAATTATTAAAAATTTATTTCAAATCGAATTCATATAAAGGATAACTTGCGTGATGCACCAAGAGGCAAGGGGTCCCCCTACAAAATATACTTTTAAAATCCCGTCACAAATTGAATTGATAGAAATACCACCCTGTCTCTATTGATACACAAAATCCAATCAAAATATTTAAATTTCTAATTACAGATAATGGATTCGATTACTCAGCCTGATAAGGAACGGACAACAACATATTAGTTTCCGAGACAGAAGTGAAATTATACCAAAAAAAAAAGATGATTAGATTGTAAAACCGACGAAAAAAAACCCACAATAACAGAAGTGGTTTATTATCTGCCTCAAATTTTCCTTTCGCCCCCAACACATCAAAATATTTTTGCAAATTTTCGAATTTTGGATTCGCTCGTGTGCGAATAAATAAATAAATAACAAATATAATTATTATATTTATTTAATCATTTTATTTTCGCGAAATTTATCGCCAGCGAAATTATACGATTTCCTCTTGCTTTGTCTGGGGTATATATAAATGAGTATACTGACGCAAAAATTTATTGTTTCGCCAATTTATATTCGCAAGAAAAACACATAATAAAGAAATTATACAATAAAAAACTAAGGCAACAAAATTTTCTCATTTTTGATGAACATCTGACAACAGAAAAATATTCAATTTTCAAATCGAAAAATTATTTTTTGAACAGTTCATTGTAGACAATCCGGCAAGTAACTACTAGGATTGGTTGTATTGGAAAAGTTAAAATTCCGAAATGTTTTAAACCGGACGAACGTTTTTTGAAAATGGCCAGAAAGAAATGGTTTAAAATTGTAAATTACAAAATTTTTTATTAACCAATGAACAATAAATAAATAAAATAAAATATTTAAAAAAAACATTTATTCTCAAATATAATTAATTAATTAATTAAAAAAAAATTTGATCGTGATATTCACTATAAAGTAGTTAATTTATATTCCGTAAATTTAAATAACAAGATCTGCCTCCCGCTTCCACAAAATCTAAAAATAAATTTTTGATATTCAATTTTTGAAAAAAAAATATTTTTTTTCGAAAATTCTAAGAAAGAAATAAATCAAAACGATGGATCGCAGAAATAATCTACGAAATAATATATTTTACGGAAATAATTTTCCAATGTACGATGATGGCAACGATAGTGATACTAGTGATGGCAGTAATTATTCACCGCCATCATCAAATCCATCAGCAACACAAACGACCGTTTGGGTATTCGGTTATGGGTCCTTATGCTGGAATCCTGGATTCGAATTTCGAAAATGTATAACCGGTTATATACGTGGTTATGTGAGACGATTTTGGCAGGGGAACACAACGCATCGGGGCACGGAAGAGAAGGTTGGTAGATATTTATTTTAATTACTTTCCTTAATTACACACAATCAGTAAAATAGGATTTTTTTTTAAATTTTACTTCTTGTGATTATTAAACGTGCATTCGGATAAGAAACTGAATTCTCTTGACGTAAAATTTTGAGAAAGTGCCAAAATATTCAAAAATAAATTTTGACCGTAAAATATAATTTTATCACTTTCTGATGCATAAAATGACCTTAGATTAATCCGATTCGTAGACGTATTATTTATTTATTTATTTATATTCAACAGGTATTGTACTCAACTGATATACTAATTTAAATATATTAAATTTATAAAATAATTGTATTTGATTAAAAAGTATATATTTTCCTCCATCCTATCTTGAGACGCTTGTTTGAAATTTCCTCATTTATTGAAATTTCAAGTATCGATATCAGAAGAATTTCAGCGCAAAGTCGTTTCGCCCTATAAGCTTCACTTTTCTGAGGAACATGGAAAAAATACACAAATTAAATATTTTGGAAAAGTGAAAATTTATCTAAGAAAAATCAAGAATTCGTTTAGGCTCGAGATATTTGAATATCGGACATCCCGACATTTAATCCGGATTTCCCGATAATTTTCTTCGGATCGAAAAAAATGTAATGATGCAAGAAGTTTATAAATTAGCTGAAGAAAAATAAAAAAATATCAAAACTAAACTTTTTATACAAAAGCTCTAAGAAAACTTAAAAGCTTCCAGAAAGCTTTATTTTGCGAACCTTATTTTTTTCGTTTTAAAATCAATTCTCTATGCAGATAATGATCCTTAATGAAATTTCAAATTTTCCAAAAAAAATATTCAAAAATCTCGAAAGCTCATTTAACGCTTAAAATTAAAATGTCATTTTATATGATTTGGAATCGAAATTTTATCCAATTCATTCAATTTAAATGAAATATGGAATTTTCGAAGGAAGCTTATCCTATTAAATGCGCAACGAAAGCTCTCAAGTTTCGAACTTAATTTTTTACGTTTACAAATCTATTTCCTATCCAGATAACGACAATTTAACGAAATTTCAACTTATTCCAAAATAAAGCTTTAAAAATCTCGAAAGCTCACCGAAAGCTTAAAATTAAAATGTCGTTTTATATAACTTCGAACCTAATTTTTATTCCATTCATTCAATTTAAATGAAATATGCAATTTTCGGTAAAAGCTTTCTCAATTCATTGTAAGCTCAAAGAAAGCTTTAAGTTACGAACTTAATTTTTTACGTTTTAAAATCAATTTTTTATCCCGTCATTAAAATTTAAAATTGTCTGAAAAGAGATTTAAGAATAGTTAAGTTATTATAAGGAAATATGGAAGTTATCTCAAGAGCTACGCTACGCCTAGACGGCAGGATTCTATTTTTATTTTTCGATTTTTATACATGTTTTCTGCATCCAACAAAAAAAAGCAACAACCATTTTTAATGGTTTCTGGTTCAACAGCCAAATAATCATTACACGTCAATTAACCGACCGTATATATTCATTCCATTTGTGTATAAACCGTACGTCATTTAGTGTTAGTCTACCAATAAATTATATGTCAATTTATTTATGACGGCTAAAAGCGGTACTTGGGTTAACGCTCAACAGCTCAACTTAACAAATTATTCAACATACATCCATCAGGGATACCTGACAACTTTACCCCTCTTACAGCTAGACTCCTACAAATTTCAATTTTTTTTTTTTGGTAAAATGGGATTAATTTTGAAAAGGCAACTTCGGTTTAAGGAGCTGTTGAGTAATTTAGACGTAATGTACGTCACGTTTTTAATTTTCATTTATTTTAATTTTATTTTCTGACCTTTTTTACATTTGATTTATATAATTTATCAGTTAGGATATCAGTTAGTTGATTTAATATTAAATAAATAAATAAATAAACATATCATTAGTTTATAATTATATAATTTAATTAATCTGTTCATCTGCTCAGCTCTAAAATGTATAAATAAATAAAAAAGCATCCAATTAAGTTGAGGTCAATTAGTTGAATTATTTAACTAGGTTAACTATTTGTAATTTTTATTTCCCCTAAACTACCTTGAACTTTACTTAACATTATCATAAAATTCTTAATATGTTTGTATTAAAGAAATCTTTAAGACTATATTTCCGATTGATAAGTGAAAGATACCCGCGATATCTTATCTTAAATCAGTATGTAATTGATAACAAAAACATTATGCACTTTAAAGTGGTTAAGAGGAATTCTTATCTCTAAATGAAACTTAAACTTATCGTATACAAGTTGTCTTATGTCATTATATGTCTTATATTCTTAACGATCAATTATCTGTATTGCTTATTGTTCTTAATTATTCATTTCATAATAAACATTGCTTACGTTAGATTTAAATGTGTAGGCGTTTAACCTAATAACCCAGATAATTTTTGTTCTTTGCGAACAGGGTGTTTTATCAACTAGCAAACCCCGAAGTAATGATCTTAACGTCTAACGATTGTCTACGTCTAGTCTGTTAACTTGGAACATCTTAACTTGACTATGATGTAATTTTCTTATTAAAATGAAATCGAAAGTCGATCTATTCATGTGTATTTCTGATATTTGACCACATATTAACCCATTTGTGACGATTTGTGGCATTCAATATTATTCTTCATCGGTTAGCTATATGTCTATTGAAGGGTTAACTAACTATTAATATAATCTCTTGTTTTGGGCCGGTTATTCGGGTCTAATTTCCAATATACCGGTTCTATTAAAGTGGTCAACCACACCTTTATTTAGACTGAAATTTAATCTATTATTATAAATAAATGGAGATATTATAATCTTAATCTTGTTTCTTTTCGCACTTTTAATATCAAATGTCAATATCGAACCGTAGAAAAATAATCTAGTATAATTTAGTGGTTAAGGTGGTAATTACTTTCCACTCCCAACCTTAATACCATTCAATATTATCGATTTTATTTAAATATATAACCAGTATCCGGTTAGATGGATTAGACAGAGATTATAACATGTAGCGAAAAATCATCTGAAATGCTTCCCTTAATTCAATTATCATAACTCCATAATTGTTCAAGTTAGATACCTAAAGGATTCTTAAAGTACCTACAATACGATCCTTAAACAGGTTTCTTCACTTTCCCTAAGAAAATTTCGGGTAATTAAATTCTAAAATTTACCCAATGCGCGACTTGTAAATAAAACTGATTAAATTAAATATTCACTTCTTAAAAATCGAAGTCATAACTCCATTATTTCTCAAGCTAGATCTCTAAAATTTGGTAGAGATATTCTTGAAGAATCGTTAAGTCGATCCTTAGAACAGGTTTTCTACAGTTTTCCTAAGGAAATTTCGAGATATTAAATTTTTAAATTTACCGAACACATGATTTGTCAAATTGGTTCAATAAAATATTCATTTTTTGCAAAATCTAAGTTCTAACTCTATTATTTCTTAAGCAAGATCTTTGAAATTTGGTATACATAGAGAGTAGAGTAGATATAATTCACAGTCTTATGAATCCTAGTCTGGATTAGCCTTATGAATCCAATCCATAAAACCAACGCTACCTGGGGCACACTTTCAAATTTTCGTACTCTACATTTTAATATTATTCAGCTGCTCTAGAGGTTTACTACAGCTTCCAGCTTTTAACCTACATATATTGAAGTTTGAACAGATTCTAATTTATATTTGGTGATTATGGGTCGCCCAGCCCAGCATTTTCCTAATATTTGTCCTACGAACTGAAAATAAATGAAAACGTTCGACAAGCAGTCCAAAAAAACGTGTAAGATTTCGGAAAAATCGAAGGAAAGGGAAAAGGTTGGGCAGAAATTTTTAAAAAGTCAGGTAAAGTCTAACTAACTGCGGAGAAACTCGGCAAAAATCTAAAATTATCAGGTAGTGCCGGGAAAATTTTGCAAACTAGGAAAAAGTCTGGCAAGTCTACAATAAATTTCGCATAAAAATCAAGTAAATCGAAAAACTGTGGAATAAAGGCGGACTTGTCTTCTTACTGACATTTCTCAACTTTTTTTTTCATTTTTCTCGACTTTTTTTGAATTCTTAGAATTATCCCCAACTTTCTTTACTCTCCCGAAATTTGCGATCATTTTTTCTTATTTTTCTTCAGTTTTTTCAATCAAATTAGTATCAAATTGTAGAATCGGGCTAGAAATTATTGGTTTCATAAAAATCAATTTTTGAAATTGTTTTAAAAATATAACTTCGCCGAAAACCCCTAAGGTTTTAACGTCGTTAGCTCGAATAAGTCAACCCCTAAATGGATCATAAATAAAATTTTGAAATATAAAATATTCATGGATCTCATAGACATTTTTCTGGAAATTTGTAATTTAATAACTACGTCCCATTTGACCGCCCGCCATAATTCGAGTTCCAAAATTTCGAGAAATCACTTTTTTAATTATTCATTTGGGAACAATTCTGCGTTTTTATATTTTCCCCGTCCCGAAGAAAATTTTTGAAAAACCCAGACTTTCTACAAGGCGATTTGAAAAATGAACAAAAAAATTATTCATCGAAATCATTCGATTTCTGAAAAAATGTTTGACGATTTTTGGCGTCATTTTAAAAATTAAAGGAAGAACGTCATGGGAATGGGCCGATAAATGTCAGGAAAATATAGATTACTCGACATTTTTCTAAGGTTTCTCTATTATTCCTGACTTTGTCCGAATTTCTTCGAAATTTTATATCAAAAATCGGCCGACTTTTTAAATCAATTCTACCGGATATGTATCAATTGATCCGAACATATATACGCTTAGTACTTTATTATCTATCTAATAATCGATTAATAAATTCATTGATTATCTCTAATTACTTTCATGATAAGCGGATTTACTATACAAAACCGTTTAACTGTTATTAGGATAATTGGACTATAAATTATGTTTAATCTCGTTCAATTAAAATGGATTTTCCTATCCAATTAATAACCATTAATTAATATATTATAATATAGTCAGTCTCTTCATTATGTAATCATTCCCTATTTTAATTGAATTCGAATCGATTAAATCGAGATTTGATAAGAAGGTTAAATTTGAGATAATTAATTGATTTTTCTTCTTTTTTATTTAATTACAGCCCGGTCGTGTGGCAACGTTAATCGAAGATAAAGAGGTAAGATTGACATTATGATTAAGATAACATATAAATTTAATTAATTTATTAATTTAATTTAATTCAGGGAATCACATGGGGATGTGCCTATCAAATATACGGACAAGCCGCTTTACAATATCTAAAACAGCGAGAATGTACGTTAGGCGGTTACATCACCCAATACACAAAATTCTATCCCCGATTAGCTTCCGAAACGGCAGAGATGTGTGGTGAAGCATTTCCAGCCCTCCTCTATATAGCAACCGATTGTAACAGCCATTGGTTGGGTGAGGCGCCCACCAAACGGATAGCCGATGAAGTGGTTGAATGTAGCGGAACGAGCGGGCATAACATTGAGTATGTACTGCGGTTAGCCCGTTTTATGCGGGAGGAGCTTAGTGGCGCCATCGATGAACATTTATTTGAATTAGAACAATTTATTATGGAAACGATGCGTAAGGAGAAAATCTCATTAATGTCTGTGATGGGTAGCGAACCCCAACGTATACAACGTGATTCTCATCAGCACATTCAACGGCCACAATCATTTGAATATCGATCTAGGGTTGCCGATAAGAAATTACGTTGCTTAGAAATTTAGGATTATTTTTCCTTCAATTCGGATCTATTTAAGCGGGTCCATTTTGATATGATACAAAAAGGAAGTGTGATTACATTTTTATTTAAAATTACTATTAAATAGTAATTATATTTTTTAAGAGAGGCTTTAAATATCTATTTTATAAGTGAATTAATTATTAAAACAAAATTATTAATTTTATATAATGAATAAATTAACAAATATTTTTCTAATTAATTAAATAATTAGATTTGTTACACCTAAAATGCAACTGATATAAATAAATTAAAAATTATCAAATTAATGTTTAACTTTTCAATTATTATTTCTCTAATAAAGAGATCTTTTCATTTTATATCGGGGCATAAAAATACCCTTGATGCTATGCGCTGAGCACCCTGATTTAAACTAATAAAACTTATATTACGCAAATAAATCAAGGGGTTCATTTTTTGGAAAACTTAGTTTTATAATTTTCACGTTGTACCCTTAGGTTTAATTTCGCATAATCAGATTTTCCGATTCTGTAATAAAATTGTTCGGAAAATTCACAAGATTGTCAGGACAATTCTATGAAATCAACCGTTTTTTATTCAAAAAAGAGAATGATTTTTCTCCAAAAGAAAATGTTGAATTTTCAACAATTTTCTTAATGAAATCTTTTCCTAATTACTTAATCATGTTTTAGCATCATTGGATTATTAGTTTTTAAAATGTCTTTTTACTACAAAATTTTTAGAAAGATTATGAGACAAAAATCGATCGAATTTATTGGTTTTTTTACGAGTCGATTTTAAGCAGGATTTTAAAAATATATGTTGGGATTGGACCCCCTGACTTTAAGGTTTATATGAGTCACCTAATTAATCCTCTATTTGAAATTATATCGATATTTTAAAAACAATCAATTGTTCCGACAATTTTAAGTTTTTCCAGAAAAGAACATATTTTTTCGGTTGTTCTTTTATATCAACCCCTAAAAAATCAGAGGGTTTATTTAAAAACAATTATTTCCTACCATTTCCCCACTATATCGATAGGTTTAATTTCGCATAATTATATTTTCCTATTTTGTAATACAATTATCCGAAAATTTAGGCTTTTTATGAGGCTGCCAGGATTAAAATAAAAGGTTTAATTTTTCTTCAAAAGGTTTAATTTTAAAAAAAAATTCCTGAATAAAATCTATACTTGTCCATTATTTAAAAAATTATCGAAAAATTCTTGAACAAAAATCGATCAATTTTATTGGTTGTCTTACAAGTCGATTTTTAACGGGATATTTAAAATATAAGTTGGGAGGGGAGACCCCGAACTTAAGGTATTAATAGATCGTCTAAGGCTAAGCGATCTTCTATTTCAATTCATTAAATTCCAAATTTTTAATTTTCCAGAATTTTCCTATAAAATCAGGGGATTAATTTCTTGAAAAAGTTTGTTTTACAATTCCTGCCGTACACCGTCAGTTTAATTTCTCTTAACCAGATTTCCCCGATACAGAAATAAAATATCCCGGAAATTTAAATTTTCAATAATGTCTGAAAAATTCTATAAAATCGAAGATCTGTGTTGAATTTTTTGTTTCGAAAAAAATGGATTGATTTTTCTCCAAGAAAAGTTGAATTTTGACAAATTTAAGTCTTCAAAAGTCATGCCGTTTTTCTTTCAATTTAATGCGGTTTTACATATTTAGGCATCCGGTTAAAATACAATCCACCGAGTAAAATATAGAATAATTTGAAGAATTGCGCTTCAGAGGAATTCTACAGACGTCTACCGCCACGGAAAGCAATTAAAAAATCGGTAATAATTGGAATAAGGTTCTTTAAACTGTTTTTGGTTAAGAAAATTGGCCTAGAAAAAATATAAAAACCCTCACGTTCGATAATTAATTGAATTTCCAAGAAAACCCGAATAGAAAATATCATTTCTGTTGATTATATAATTTATTGACATAAAAAACCCAATAAAGCAGTAAATTTTCATAATAACTTATGAACAGAAGATTTCAATTTATGGTTTTCAATTCCTTATTTTATTTCCATACGAATAAACTGGTTGAAATGTTTCTGCCTCATTCTCCGACTCCTCCGAACCTTCAGTTTCAAATGTATTATCGGGAATATCGTACAACCGAATCATTGGCTTATTCGGATCTTTCATAATCAAATATTTCCCATCCTTTTGCTTCATGCAAATATCGATTATGCATCGTAAGATTCCCCAAGCATTGTCCATGCTTAAATTGATTTGCGTAGCAAATTCTTGAGGTTTAAATTGTTGCGTACCCAAAATAACGTGTTTTGATGAATCACGAACGTTAGCACGGGACACATAACCGAATTTAATCTGATCGGAACCGGCTAGCAATGCCTGAACGGTCCACTTAGCCAATTTACAAGCGTTGTTACGTAGTTCGTTGGCAAGAACAGCACCACGTTGCGTATCTAATTTTTGACGCCATTCAACACCATTCGCTGCCTTCGAATCCCATTCATTTAACGCTTTTATCGTTACGAATTGTAAATCTCCGTTCGGGCTACTTAATGCCGCATCATGTTCACAACGGGCAACTAAAACAATTCCATTGTTAAGATCCCATTTACGGTAGCGGTACGCAACGCTCGCTACTTCACCCTCTTCATCGTCACCAACGAATGGATTCGGTTGATCGAATTTATATTTGGTTTCAGTCGGACCGCTACGTAAAACTTGTTGACTGAAATTGTGATTGATGAAAGTCGCTTCAATTGCAAGGTTTCTGGGGGAATTTAAGGAACTCCCATCATCCGTCGGCGGCTCAACGGACGTTTCGTTTACCGTTAACAAATCGAATTCCGTATTATCCCGCTTATCCATAAAGAGTTTATCACCTGAAATGGAACGGTTTTAAATCTCGAGATGATTCTGGGTTGAAAAAGTAAGAAAACTTACCGATCTTCTCGATAACAATGTCCCATGAATAATTCGAACGGGTACAACACATAATCGTTGCTAAAATCGCATCGGTTGCGTAAACATTACCGACCGTTTTCGATAGAGATCGAATAATCGGATCATCGGTCGTCGTAACGGTATGAAAGATCCGATTGACACCCTGCAACGGTTTCTCATTCTTAACATTCACCCGATCGTACGTTTTATCGTAATACTCCAACGCACCGCACTGTCGGATGTCCTCACCATCCTTAATACTAGGTAATGTTAATTTTAAGAGCCGTGGGAAGTCCATCTCTTCGATTGTAGTCCAATCGGGCCGAACGGCCACCGATGCATCACGAATTTTTGGTGGTGGACCACGAGCACCCCATTTACGGGTCACCCCACCTCGACGATTATCTCGTATCTTAACACTTTTACTTAACGATTGCATCCCACCCTGGTTACCACCACGTCCCCGACCTCTCATATTACGTAAATTGCCACGGAATCGTCCCCGTTGGTATGGCGGCTTCTGGATACGAGCCGTATCCACCAAATGGAAGGTTGTCTCATCCTCGTCGTGATAGTAAGCGTATTGGCTGCCGGTACCAAATTGAGATTGATACTTATCTAATGGAATGGGGTCCCCCCAAGAAAAAAAAGAGATAAATTAACTTCCGGGAAAGAAATTCAATGAAAAATCGGAATTTTACTTGGAAATTTCTTGTCCAACGCAGCTGTTCCCGTCCAATCGCTAATCTTACCGATACGATCGGATTTACTAAACGGTTGGTACGGCATATCGAGGAAGTTCTCGGACAGTTCGGCTGGCCCCCATCCATCTTCGTTGTACTGAAGGGTGGGCATCTCAAATGTCACATATTTTTGATTATCCGACGTTTCGTCCGTCATTTTAACGAATTGCACAATTACGAAATTAAACTTTGTGAAATATCAATGATTTTTCAACCAAAATTATCAAGAATTACGAGTAAAATCTAGGAAAAATAAACCGGACACGTTTACTTTTGTACCGAGAAAAGAAAATGGCTCTGAAAAGGTTGACATCGCTATCAAACGTACCACGTTTACGCGAGACATGAATATACTACCGGGCGCTATCTGGAGCTTGATATATAAAAAACGCAACAGTTGATCTATTTTCTTAAGTCATCTTCTATTCTAGAGGTGTGGTGTACACTTCACTCCAATGTTTTCAAATTTCACATTAGAAAGAAAGAGATGCAAATAAAAAGTGCACACCACACCTCTAGAAAAGAAGATGACTTTACATTCCCCCTGACATATGTTGAGAGATTAATCAATTTTACATTAAATTAAATCCGTCCTGTTGTTATCGTCCTAAAATTGTTATCGGGAATTTTTCACCAGAGACGACCGGGGTAAATTTATTAAAGAATTGTTTACCAGAAAGCATCTGGGATATTTCTCGACTTCGTTCTCAGCCCTAGAAGGCATTTTTCCCTACTCTTGCCCGTAGACTATTTCTTGAGATAAAATTTAACATTTCAAAGGCTAGAATCAATCGGTGAAAAATTCACTTGATGAAAATTCCTTCTTAATGATTCATCTGTTGAAAAATGGGGCTAGTCACTTTGACTTATTTCCTTAAATCCTGAATTCAACTCCTCGTTTTGGTCTTAGCTCCAACTGAATTCAGATAGCTTTTAATTTCAGTTTAATGGGGGAAAGAGGATGATGTCCGGAAAAATACGAATTTAAACAGAAAAGGTTTAAGGAAAGTCAAATGTTAATAGACTAAATTTTACGACTGCTCTTAGATAGCAGATCTAGTTGGCGTTCTTTGTGGAATTTTTCCAACAATTTCGTAGACTCTGTACTTCCTGTCGTCATTGGGCTACAATTAGTTAACCATTTTCCTCACAATCAATATAATTTCGTGAACAATATTTATTAACATCGTAAAATGCACAAATTGCACAAATTAAAATGCATCGCTAAGGCTAAGTACATATTTAGTGTGGTGCCAGGAATCCAACGGCTAACTACTAAAATTCCAAAACTGTTCAATTATTCTATTCAACTCCATTATTGCCCAAGGAATAATCTTACTAAATATGATTTTAAGGGGAATGCCGAATCGCCAATGAAGTGATGAGTTTGACATAACCTCATAAGCAGGAAGTACCACTTAATAACAACGTATCAAATCTAGGTTTTATGCAAATATTCCTCCATCCGATTGCCTCCTAAATGCTACAGGCTGAATTTTAACATACTGTAGCATCGATAGCGCCTAAATCATCGATCACTTGTCTAGCATTAAAGGTACATAGGATGTATCATTTCCCAGTGGGTTGGCAAAATTAAACTTCATATTGACCATCATCTCCATCATCGAAGTGACAGTTCCACATTGTTTGAAATTCTGTGTAGTCATCATCATTGCACGATTGTTTTCTGATAAAAACTCTGCGATTTAATCAATTTAAACCCGAAATTATGGCATCTCCAGCCGTTTCAAGCTACTTAGCCGAACAGAAGAAGACGACCGATAAGGAATTGGCTGCCGAATGGACCCAAATCGAAGAACTGTACAATGAAAAGTGAGTCCGATTTTAGGGTAGCAATTTTGTTGAGGTTACGTTGACTGGGTTAAATGAGCCGCTGGTTCAATTAAAAACTAAAAATAAAATAAAATTCGGTTTTATTTAGGCTTTGGAATGAATTAACAATCAAATTTATTACATTTGTTAAACATCCGTCGATCCAAAATGAAGATTCACTGATCCAATTGTATCACAATTTCCTATCATCGTTTGAGACGAAGTAAGTTCCGTTAACATCCTTTAATATCCAGATATTATAATGGGAATTTCTTTTCAGGATAAATCCGTATGGATTGGTTGAAATAGCCTCCGTTGTCGTCTCATTCATATCCGATAAAAAGGAGGCGGTTCTATTTCTGGACAAACTGAAGGAGAAAGTTAAAATATGCGATGAAGCCGTTTGGTTTTGTCGCGTACTACAAGGACAAATCCATTTGGAACATTTACAAGATCTGGAGGCGACGAAATTAATAATCGAAGACCTGAAGGAGGTGTTGGAAGCATCCGGTAACGTAACACCGGTTCATGGTAAATATTTTCTGTTAGCCTCTCAATATTATCGACGGGTTGGCATGCACAGCGATTACTATCGTTGCGGATTACAGTTTCTGGGTTGTTCGTTGGATACATATCCGAAGGAGGAATGGCCACAGCAAGCGTTTTTCTTAGGATTAGCCGCTCTACTTGGCGAAGGGATTTATAACATCGGAGAATTGCTAGTCCATCCGATTCTTGAATCATTAAACGGCACCGAAAATGAATGGTTAGTAGAAGTTTTAAAAGCTTTTAATACCGGAAACATTGGAAAGTAAGAGATGAATGCTCAATATCCTCAATAAACAATTGAAGTTTAATTTTTATTTTAGATTTGAATCATTAAAAACTCATTGGGGTAAAATTCCAGATCTAGCTGCCCAAGAGATAAAATTACGACAAAAAATCGCCCTACTCTGTTTAATGGAAATTACCTTTAAGCGTCCATCCGATCAACGAACGTTAACATTTACCGAGATCGCCCAGGAAACCCGTCTCCCACTGAAGGAGGTGGAAATTTTGATAATGAAAGCGTTAGCGCAGGGTTTGGTACGCGGCGCAATCGATGAGGTTGCCGGTTGCGTACGAATGACATGGGTACAGCCGAGAGTGTTGAGTCGGGATCAGGTTGCGTCGATGGCAACCACCCTCGATACATGGATGCATTCAATTAAATCAATGGAACATTTAATTGAAACGAAAGCATCCGAAATTCTTACAAATTAAAACAAGTTTTGTTTTGTCTGCTACCGTCTAATCAAATTATTTAATTACATTAATACAATAAATAAGGATTTTTATCCGTTCGTTTGTATTTGATAACCCTTTTGGCACAGGGACCACCCAACCAGACATCTTTTGAGTATTGAAAGAGAAAAATGTCTTAAAACTTTTGCTTGAATGTCATTTCTTGGTTTGTTCAATTAACCCATTGCTTGCCTATCAGATAAACCAATGGACTTATTAAGTTAAGTTTAACGACATTTTTAAAATTCATCGAGAGAGTCTATCGGGAAAACCGGAATTCCGGAAAATATTGTTCCGGATCCGGGAAATTTAATCATACCGAAATTTTCCAATGGAACATTCAACTGATTTTGTTAACAAAATTCTCCGTAAAAATCAGCGGTTACATTTTTTAAAAATCGTTTTATTGTCGGATAATATATGAAATGTAACTTTCCGTGGGAATAGACTTTAAATAATTGAGCTGAGCTGATGGTAAACAAATGATTTCTCTGAAACGAACCGTTTATTTTATTAATTATTAAATACAAGAAAGGTTTTTCTTTGATTTCAGATTCAAATCTCAAAATTAGGAGCACCTATTCTTAAGTTAAGGAATTTTCTTAAACGACGCCCTATCTGTGAATTTTTAGAATAAGTCTTGGAAAATTTGATTCAATATTGTTCGGAACTTTGAAAATCTAATAATGTTAAATTTTCCGGAAATAATTACGGATTAAACGGTGGAAAGAAAATTTTCGAAAAACCCATCCCCTTCAATTCTATTTTTTTCTCTATGTTTTTATTTTCCCGGAAAAATTAAAAAAAAAAAAAAACATTTAAGGGGTGATCTACTGATATAAAACATTTTTATGGGTAACCACCCAAATTGTATATTTTAAATGTGGAATTTCGATTTTAAGTTAATTCAAATTCAATCAGAAGTGTTCCGCAGAAAATTTTATTCAGGAATCGGAAAATCTGATCATGTGAAATTAAATCTAAGGGTACAGTGAGCAAATCGTTAAACAAATTTTTACCAAAAATTAACCCCGCTGATTTTACAGGGGTTGATATAAAAATACACTACGAAAATGGGTTCTTTCCATAAAAATTGTTATAATTTTTCGAAAAATTTAAAATGTGAACACTTCTTATTTAATTTAAATAGAAGACAGCTTAGGTACCTTAAGATCAGGGGGCCCTTCCCAACATATATTTTTAAAATCCTACTAAAAATTTACTTGTAAAAACCAATGAATTCGATCGATTTTTGGTTAATATTTTCCTAAAAATTTTCAAAAATTTCTAAACTAATGATGACAAAGTATTTCTAAATAATTTACAAATAGATTTTGTTTTTGAAAATTTTCTCAAAATACAATATTTTTTTGGTGAAAAAATCAATTTTTTTTTTTAATAAAAAATCAACGCAAACTATCGATTTTTCTGACAATCTCCTGAGAACGCTGATAACGCAAGTGTAATCCTGAGGGTACAGTGGGATAATCATAAAACAAACCTTTTTGAAAAATTAGCCCCCTGTTTTTTTAGGGGTCGATATATGAGGTATATCCTGAGAGTAGAGAGTTTTTAAGAGGAACGGCTGATTTCACCAAAAATCGTGTCTTTTTCTCAGCAAATTATCTCAAATTTATCA
>JANTOP010087102.1:0-20410 GCA_027564815.1 Symmerus nobilis
TAAAAAACTCGAAAGCTTATTGAAAGCTTAAAATTAAAATTTCGGTTTTTTATAATTTGGAATCGAATTTTTATCAGTTTCATTAAATTTAAATGAAATAAGGAATTCTCGCAGAAATCTTGTCCAAACTATTTAAACCGCATCGAAAGCTCTAAGTTCCAAACTTAAGTTATTACCAACATATAAAAATTTGTTTTCTATCAAGATAACGGTACTTTAACAAAATTTAAATTTATTCCAACATTAAGCTTTAAAAATCTCGAAAGCTTATTGAAAGCTTAAAATTAAAATTAAAATTTTATATTATTTGGAATCCAATTTTTATTCGATTTATTAAATTTCGATAAAATATGAAATTTTCGGTAAAAAGTTTCTCTATCCACTGTAAACTCAGACAAAGCTTTAAGTTTCGTACTTAACTTTCAACATTCTAAAATCTATTTTCTATCCAGATATCGGTACTTTCACGAAATTTCTATTTTTCCCAGGAAAATATTCTTCAAAAATCATGAAAGCTCATTGAAAGCATATAGGGAAGACAGTAGGAATTAATTAAACGATATTTAGAGAATTCAAATTATATGCCGAGAAAAGGTAAGATTAAGTCAAAAAAACGCGAGCGAAAAGTCGCAAAAGATAAAGAAAAATTCGCTCCGAAAAGCCAGAAACTATCTACGAAAATAAACGTTGTCAAAACGAATAAAAATAGAAAGAAGTCGATATTATGAAAAGTAGCTAAAAATTCGGATAAATTTGGGTAAGATGCGGGAAATGTCAGGCAAGAATATGAATTGGAAAAATTTGAGGAAAATGTCGGGAAAAAACTAATTAAAATGGGCGAAAATTGTAGCTAAGGCAATTTTTAACAAAAATTCCAATTAATTATAGACAATCGGGAAAAGGAGATAAGTAGGGACTAGTTATGCCTCTGAATTCCTACCCTTTTTACAAGATTTTGTATTGCTTTTCACTGTTTTAACAAAAGACATAAATTCTGTGGATAGATCTGCACTCCACAGTTAAAAACTAGCGGCGAAATTCTATAGAACCGAATAACTTCTCAATTAGACGCCTAACTCTCTGTTATAAGGTATGGCGGATTATACTGCAAATTTCTATCGATATAAAATACGGGAAAGTCGGTAAAAAAATTCGGTAAAAAGTCCGGAAGAATTCGGAAAATGTAAGAAAAAATTTGGTAGTGCTAGAACAAGTGATTGGATTATTTTATAAATTTGGAAGTGAAATCATTAAAAAGATGATCTAAAGATGCAAATTTTAAAGTGTTATCCCGAGGGGTTCGAGAAGGTGTGCTCTGCGCCTACTGCGCGTTATACTGCACGCCACTGTGTTCACAATAAATCGAAACCCTGTAAAATCAGGAGGTCAATTTTTCAGAAAAGTTTGTTCCACGATTTTCTTACTGGACCCCCAAATTCCATTTCTAATAATCAGATTTTCTGAAAATTGACATTTTCCACCGAACTGTCAGAACATTCTATAAAATCGATGATTTGTAGCGATCCATCGATTTTTTCAAAGAATTTTCTTAATAAATTCTATTTGCAAATTTGCTAGAATCATTTTGGGGTCACTGGATTAATCATTTTTTGAAAAAAGTTTTTCTCATAAATTCTTAGAAAAATCTTGAATGAAAATCGATCGAATTTATTAGATTTTTTACAACTCGATTTTTGTCCGGGTTTTAAAAATATATATTGGGATCGGCATCCGCGAATTTTAATATTTGGATAGATCACTGAAATCGTCTCCTACTTAAGTCCAATTTGAAATTTTAAAATATAAAATTTTCTTGAAAAATCTAAGCGATTAAAAAATATCGTGTAAATCGAGAATTCGTAGAAATATATACAAAAAGTCAGAAAAATTCAGAAAATATCCAAAAAAATTGATTTTATCCTGAAAAAATTAGACTACCTAAGGGGGAAAATCATATAAATTCAAGAAAATTTATAAAAAAAAAAAAATAAATGAAGGAAAATAAATGGGAAACAAATGGGAAAACTCATAAAAAATCCGAGTAAATTTAGGTAACACGTCGGTAATAAGTCAGAAAAAGGTGGACATTTGCTCGGTTTTTTCTTCATTTTTATATTTTTCCTGGCTTTTTCCTAATTTTTCCTACCATTTCCAATTTTTTTTTTTTTGAGAACTTATAGAACTTTTCCGGTTTTATCCGTCATTTTCCCGGATTTTCGAACTTACATAAATTTTTCCACCGATTTCTCTAGATTTTCGCAACGAAATGTCCTGCGACATTCACCTATTTCGGACTAATTTGCGAATCATCGAATTGTTTTTGACTTTTCCGGGGTATTTTTTGATTATTTCCCTCATTACACAGAATTTATCTGAGTTTCCCGTACTTATTCCTCCTACTTTTCTGAAATGATCTTAACTTAATTTACCAGTTTATCCAAACTTTGGTTAATATACGCTGTAGCCTACACTCCGTTCCATTGAACCTCTGTCAGAATTGCCACAATTACCATATGAAATTATTTTGTCAAGAAGTGAAGATTTGTTTTAAATTTAATTATTTGGATAAAATTAAATTTAAAACGGATGCTCTGTTATTCAAAGCTTAAAGCTTTAACTGAGCTTTCAAGTTTGTGTGGAGCATTTTTAACTACTTCGTTCCAGTTAAATTATTTTGATGCAAAATAGGTGTCAATACGAATTGAGCTTTTAATCTTTCGTAGAGCTTTTGTACGACAATTTCAAATTTGACAAAATTTTAATTATTCGGACATAAATTGGATTTAAAAACGTGTAAAATATTGTTCGAAATTTAAAGCTTTACCTGTGCTCTTTCGTTTATCCGAAGCTTTTATCAGAACATTTTGAGTTTCGTTTCAGTAAACTCATTTGGATAGGAAATAGTTATCAATACGAATGGAATTATGTACCAAACTCAATGCTTTGTTTGAGTTTTCAAGCTTTATAGAGCTTTTGTAGGAAAATGTTAGATTTCATAAAAATATATTTATTCGGATAAAAATTAGATTCGAAAACGTGTAAAATATTATTCAAAACTTATAGATTTCGCTGAGCTCTTAAGTTTATACGGAGCTTTTGTCGTAACATTTTGTGGTTCGTTGCAGTTGAATTATTTGGATGGAAAGCAGATTTCCATACGAATAAAATTACACCTCAAAGTTGAATATTTCATTGAACATTAAAAGCTTTTGTAGAGCTTTTGTAAGAACAGATTTCAGATTTAA
The DNA here is from genome assembly GCA_027564815.1 of Symmerus nobilis. Lineage (NCBI taxonomy): Eukaryota > Metazoa > Arthropoda > Insecta > Diptera > Mycetophilidae > Symmerus > Symmerus nobilis. Next base: position 3,246 of record JANTOP010087102.1, read on the forward strand.
TTAAAATTGTATTATTCGGATTAAAATTAGATTTCAAAACATATAAAATTGTATTTAAATCTTAAAGCATCTCCACAGATTTTTAAATTTTCGGGGCTTCCGTAGGCAAGTAAGCTTTCCAACATTAAGCTTTCACATTTCAAGCATAAAGTTAGCGAGAGGGCAAGTCATATTTTGCATTAAATTTTCATATGAAAAAGCACTGTGCACGTTGAACTTATTGAGGTCCCGGAGACGTAAATCAGGCCCGTGAATTTAACGTAACGCGGCTATGAATTTTTCTCATTACATTTCCATAATCTGACATCTCCTGCGGCTATATTAATTAACCAGCGTGTTACATAATCTGATTGTACAATAATTTAAATCAATCGATTCCCATCATCCACCCATCTAAGTTCCTTAAGATCTTGAAATTCTATCAATTTATCTTAAGCTTAAATAAATTAATTCCGCATTGACTTTCAAGCTTCTACGCAGTTCTAAAATGATCTTATCTAGAAATAAGCTCTATCTTAATCGGCTCAGCGTTAGAGCCTTTATGTTACGTTAATCTTCTTGCACGACTATATTAATAGGTTCCATGAGGGTGCTTTTTACAGCTCCTAGTTACCCTTTTTCGGTAATTTTATAATAAGGAATTTGATTGCGCTACCATCTTACTGGGTAATGGTTTGGATCCATTTAAACGATCTAACCTACTAGAAGCGCTACTAAATTTTACGATCGATCTGGTAGGCTTCATAAAATTAAATCAAATATTTGGCATTCAATTAAATGTCCATTTGAAAATCCCTAACCTACAAAATTCTTCACGAGATCGTTGATAGCTCTCGTAAAATGTTCTAAAAATTGTTAATCCCTTTAAATTGTCACTTTCCTTCCCAGAAGTATTTCGAGATAGCTTACAAATTTATCTATCTTGGCCATAACGAGGCTTTATCAAACACGATTATAGCTTTTATAGCATTAAGGAAATGCTTTGTTGTGAACACTAGTAGTTCCTGTGGAATTTATTTGGGATTATGAGAGCTTTCATCGGTATCACTATTAATATCAAATAAGCATTCCGGCTAGTCGTTGCTTTGCTTGAGTCCTGAGCAACTTTTGGAATTTTGGAAATTGGATAATTTTGAAAAATCAAGAAATTATGGATTTTGGAAAAAAATGTAATTTAGATAATTTCATTAAACTCGAAGAAATGCATAGAATTTGGGTAAATTTTATCAAAATCGAAATATAAATTTAACTTCGATAAAATAAAGTACCTAAATTAGAGGATTCTTCAACGCTCATCGAAAACTTATTGTATTCATTTTAGAATATCACATTTATTCGATTCATTCAATTTCAATTTAAATAGAAAGTTTTCGCAGAAAACTCTCCCAACCATTTAAAAGTTCAGCTTAAAAGCTTAGCTTTAATATCCGATCTCAATTTTTTACATTTTCAAATCTATTTGCAACTGGATTATTAATCCTGCAACTAATTGCAAATTTTCTTCAATAAAATGAAGCAAAGTGTCGAAAGCTCATCGAAAGCTTAAAATATAAATGTCATGTTACACATTTTAGGATTTTATTTCCATCTCATTCATTTATTTTATGTAAAATATGACATTTACGCGGAAAGCTTTGCAAATAATTAAAACCACAGCGAAAGCTTTAAGTTTCGAACCCAATTTTTTAGGGTTTCAAAATCTATTTTTCGTCTAGATTAGATTTTTCGTTTAGATTTCGTCTAAATTTCAAATTTTCTGAAAAATGTGAAAGAAGCCTTAAAAGCTCATCGAAAGTTTAAAATAATTGCCCCACCAAATTTTGAAATTTTTCATCAATTAATAGGTTGGTGGGGATGGGGCGACTTAGTTTAGTCTAAAATATTCATGTTGGGACTATTTTAAGGAATCGTCTGCATATTTGTACGCCGAACGAATTCAATAGATATCTAGAAAAGGGATCGGTATAGATCAAGATTAAATCTACGTCATATAGGAAACAGTATCTAGTTAGAATTTTAAAATTAATTTCGTCAAAATCTCGAGGGCAGAGATCATGATTGTTATAATATATCATCCCAGTTAAACCCTGGTACTGCAATGACATTCGATAATTTTTTTTAATATGTTTTTGAAGAGATTACTTAAATTTTAGAAGTCTGAGTAGTTGTTGTATTTCTCGAGCTAGATGTTTGAATATGGCGCAAATGTGTTGCCATTACCGTATAAAATTTGGAAGTTTCTGCCCCATTTAAGAAAATTTCCATTGTCTTATTCGTAGTCGTTTCGACGATCCGCTGAAATTAAGATTTCGAAATATAATTAATTTTGTAGGGTATTCAGTATCGAAGCTTCATACTTACTGCACATGCATTATCTACATGAACGAAAAATATTACTCAGATGAATTTAAATTCAGTTTGATTTATAAATTTTAATTTAAAATGCTCGTAATGGCATGGTGCCCCTTTAGAGAGGTGCCGGTGTACGGTGAATAACCTCGCTCCTATAGAAGCGGCGGGCCTGTTAGTAACTATATAGAGATATATAGGGCCTGTCATTACTAATTAACCTGATATTCAAAACCGAAAAATGAACAATTTACAGTCTTATTTAATTTAGGACTAGTTTTCCCTGCAAATATGCAGAATATCCGCTGGTAAATTGAATAGATAATTTAATTTATTAGCGAAAATCTCAGAAAAATGAACTAATTATCAGAAATCTGGAAATTTCTTAAAAATCCGAATATTTTAAGAAAATAGGAAATCTTACTGAAAATCGGAAAATTTCATGGAAATCGTAATAAATATTCCCAGAACTTATCTACCATCCCATCCGTATCTGTAATAGATTATCTTTAATTGGATAGATACGAATAATTTATTTTATTTCTATTTATTTTTTTGATTTAAGATAAATAAACGGTCAATAAAATATAAGAAAAATATATTAAATAAAATTATAAACGCAGGAGTTCTGTTTTAGAGAAGAAAAGCCTATGGAAAAACTTGTTTCAAATTATCTATAATAGTAAATTTAAAACAGATGCAACTAACAATCTAAGTGAGAGACATTGAACGAGGAAAACTTGATTAGTTTTTAAGTTGAGCAAAAATAATTTTAAAATTCATATAATACGTTGATCGAGTTCAAGTAACTGGGTTTTTCTGCCACTGATCCATTTTTTTTTTTTTTTTTTTTGAATTCCATGGAAAAATGATTGATCATTATAGAAATCCCTATAGACCTACCGAGAGGAGATAAAATAATATTATCTATCCGGGGTAATAAATCGTTAAATACAGAACAAGTACATAAACTAGACATATTCAGTTCAGGATACCGTAAACCAGAGAACCAGATATACTTGTTACACACTCTTAATCAACGTATGTTCTTCTGTATATTAAACATTCCGTTTCTTTTAGGTAATTCTGTATACCGAGACCATTATCTTAATAATCACACAATTCAATAACTATTACCGTTTTTTTTTATTGAATATTGGTTATTGCTGTGTCTTTTATGGAAAATTGAGTAATAATAATTTGTATGTAATGAATGCTATTAAATATATTTTTTTATTTAATTGAACTTTAAAAGGTAAAAAACCTTGTTAAAAAATTTGAATAAAAAAATGTTTATTTGCCAATTTAAAAATGAATTACAATTGGAAATAAATAGATTTTCAATTTCCATCCGGTCATTATTGAATATAATTCTCTATACATTTATCTAGAATTTTGCCTAATTTAAGATGTATTATGACTGGATAATATTTTTGGAATTCCCAAATTTTTCCAAAATTTCAAAACAATCTAAATAAAATTTGGAACATAAATTACATCTCATAGATGTATTTAAGATATGATATCTCAGAAAAATGATCTTAAAAATATCTATTTAGAGATGTCTATTAATTATACAGTTGTTGGAGAGCCTTTAAAATTAAATAGCCCAAAAAAGCAAATAAAAGCTATCATAATCTCAAATAAATTCCACAACAACTACTAGTTCGAAATACATATAGCATTTCCATCATGCTTTAAAGGGCTATTAAGGAGATGGGAACTCCATAAACGATCCCCACAAGAATTTTGTAGATTAGGGATTTTAAAATGGACAATTTATTAATGTCAAATATTTAAATTAATTTTATGAAGCCTACTAGATCGATCGTTAAATTTCGTAACGCTTCTAGCAGGTCAGAATCGTTTAAATGGATCAATTCATTAGCCAATAAACCAAGTTTCAAAGCAACGCAATCATATTTCTTATTATAAAATTACCGAGCTGTAGCAAGCACTCTTTTATGGAACCTAATTATTAGTAGTCATGCGAGAAGATTAACGAAAAATAAATGCTCTAACGCTGAGCATTTACCTCTCCGAGTCCGAGATCTCAATAAGTTCAACACGCACACATCTTTCTTATATGCAAATTTAATGCAAAATATGATTCACCCTCTCACTCATTCTATGACAGTTTTATGTTCGAAGACTAACTATGGAATCTTCGAGTAAATTAAAAAAAAACATGTGCGCTTAGACCACACTGCTGAAGTGAAACTTCTTTTGGACAATTTAATTAAATTCGTGTGTCGTTTTTGGGTCGAAATGGATTTTGGTAGGAAAAAAAATTCTGGGTCACCCTCTAAAAAAGAGAATTTTTTTGGGTTCAAATGGTTTCTGGGTCACCCTGTAAGAAAAAAATGTTGGGTCACCCTGCAAAAGAGAAAAAAATTTTTGAGTAAAAAATGTCCAAATGGTGTTTGGGTCACCCTGCAAGAGAAAAAATTGTTTGGGTCACGCCTTAACAAAACAAATTCTGGGTCACCCTATAAGAAATAAAATTGTGGCTCACCCCGTAAGAGAAAACAATTTTTGAGAAAAAAAGTTTGGGTCACCCTGTAAGAGAATAACATTTTTGAGTAAAAAATTTTTGTGGGTAACCCTGTAATAAAAAAATTTTTGGGTCACCCTCCGCAAAAAATTTTCACTTCAAAAATCTGTGGATATGGTTTAAGATTTAAATACAATTTTATGTTTTGAAATCTAATTTTAATCCGAATAATTAAATTTAATTAAAACTGACACCTTCCTACCAAAGCTCTACAAAAGCTTTTAATACTCAATGAAATATTCTCAACTTTGAGATGTAATTTCATTCGTATGGAAACCTACTTTCCAATCAAACAATTTAACTGCAACGACATACAAAACGGTACGACAAAAGCTCCGTATAAATTAAGGAGCACGGTGAAAGCTTTAAGTGTTAAATAACATTTTGTACGTATTCTAATCTAATTTTTATCTGAATAATTAAATTTTAATGAAATAAGAAATATTCCTACAAAAGCTCCAAAAAGCTTGAAAGTTCAAATAAAGCCTTGAGTTTGGTACATAATTTCATTCGTATGGACAACTATTTTCCATCCAAATAGGTTAACTGCAACGAAACTCAAAATGTTCTGATAAAACCTCCGGGTAAACGAAAAAGCTCAGCGAAAGCTTTAAATTTTGAACAACATTTTACACGTTTTTTAAATTTAATTTTTATCCGAATAATTAAATTTTGATCAAAAGTGAAATATTCCTACAAAAGCTCTACAAAAGCTTAAAAGCTCAGTGGAAGCTTGAAGTTTTGAATAATATCGCACACGTTTTTAAATTTAATTTTATCCAAATAATTTAATTTAAATCAAATCTTAAAATTTTCTAAAAGATCCACAAAAGCTTAAAAGCTCAAAGAATATTTCGGGTTTGGGACATAATTTTTTCGTATTGACACCTATTTCGCATCGAAATAATTTAACTGGAACAAAATTAAAAATGCTACGACGAAAGCTCCACACAAACTTGAAAGCTCAGGGAAAGCTTTAAGTTTTGAATTATATCGCACACGTTTTTAAATTTAATTTTATCCAAATAATTTAATTTAAATCAAACCTTAAAATTTTCTAAAAGCTCCACAAAAGCTTAAAAGCTCAAAGAATATTTCGGGTTTGGGACATAATATTATTCGTATTGACACCTATTTTGAATCGAAATAATTTAACTGGAACGAAATTAAAAATGTCACGACACAAAGCTCCACACAAACTTGAAAGCTCGGTGAAAGCTTGAAGTTTTGAAAATTATCGGACACGCTTTTAAATCTAATTTTTATCCAAATAAATAAATTTGAATCAAATCTCAAATTTTTATAAAAGCTTAAAGAATAATTTGAGTTTGGGACATTATTTTATTTCTATTGTCCCAAAAATGACCGCCCGGGCCTAAACTCATATATGGATGACGAGATCTTGGAAAAATGAGTAGAAAAATTATCTATCTCAGCGACGTTGCAAATATTTTTTTTCTAGACATTTTTAGGGAGCAATTTGATATCTTCATGAAGATAGAAGATATTCTTTCGGTATCAAAATTAAACGCCTGCCAGAAATATAAAATCAAACGATATTGCAGAAAAGAAATTACCTACTATCTACCTATTACTACCTACTAACTACCAAATTTATTTAATTTCGAAACGATGTATACTTTATCGACCCCGCAATTAAAATATCCGTTACGACAATCTAATTTTTTGATTTATTGGCATAAAATTATTATCTTAAATAATAGAAATTTCTTCAAATTAAAATAAATAGATTAAAGTCAAGTAAAATGGGTAATTACCGTAAATATAATTAAATGGTTCATAATTCAACATTTCACTATTAAAACAAAAAAATGAATCAATTAATAATAATTATTATAAATATTATTAATCTAAAGTAATTATAATTATTTTCGGAAAATGTTATATAAATAAGGAAGTTATGATTTAAGTACTTTAATAAATAATAATTATTAAATCCATTTTATGTTATTTTTTATTAAGTAATTTATATCTTAATTTTATCGTCTTTCGATTTTTTATGGTTATATTAACTATAAACATAGGAGTTAGTTAAGTAAGTTGACTATAATTTATGATGAGACGAGGCACACGCTACCATTATTTTAATTAATAGCTACAGAAAAGGTCTTTATAAATATGAGTGCCTAAAGGTCTTTGAAATTATCGATTCCCATTTAATAAGAAATGCTTCTGTTTATTTTATCTATTCTCCCAATAGATGAAATAACTTCAAGACATCGACAACCAATTATTAATAGGTGATGGGGAATAATTATTATTATTTATAAGAAATATTTTTATGGAATTTTAAATTGTTTAATTGACTATAAAGAGCAGCACGAGACAATTTATTGTGTTTCCAGGAAATAATGATAAATATTGAAATTATATTAATTAAATAAATAAATAAAATAAAATTAACTATGGCCTACATTGATTTTTAATTTATTAATTATCTTATCTCCATTTTTAATCCCATAATGGTCTCAATAATTAACCAAAAATCTTTATTAAATTTCTTTTAACATCTTAGTCGGTTAATTAATTTCAATTCCATTCTTATTCTAATTTATTAAATCAACTTCCTCCCTACTCGCCATTCTAAGTAATTTAACAGTGGGGTTCGATAAATTGTGTGTCAACAAATATTTTTTTTTTTAAATGTAAAATTTTTTAAAAATCGACACATGTTGTTCACCCATATTTCTATATTGATAAATGATTAAATATTAAGACAAATATGTATTAAATAAAAGATAGAGAACAACATGTTATGTATTATCTTCATAAAAGTATGTTACATTTATCATATGAATGAGGAAAAAAAAATCATAATAACCAACTATCGGGTTCATCCATTAAGCTTTTCAAAAGAATAGCAAGAAATAATCATCAATCGAAATACATATAATATATTAAATATTAAGTATATTAGCAACTGGTATATTATACCGTAAATTTGCCCATTGGTCAGTTATAGTTTTTATTTTATTTTTTTTTTTAAATACAAAAAGTTGATTTTCATTTGAAAAGAAAAAATCCACAATTTGTAAAATTCTCGTATATGATACCGCTAAGAAACGGAACTTTTTCATACTGTATTTCTCTCTCTTGTATTTATAAATCTTGTTTTCTTAATTTTTTTTATTATAATTAATAAATTTAATAAATTTATGGGTAAAACACTTCGTTTTTAAAATTAAAAACAAAAACCCCCCACTTCATCAATTTATAATATTCTATGCAATTCTAGATTCATTACAAACACGGCATATGGCACCTAATCTAATGGTTGTTAAGTGTAAAAAGACGTTATTGAAAGGATGGATTATCTTTCTGGCATCATTATGTAGAAAGTACAAATTAATTGATCGGGTTTTAATTAATTAAATTATTTATTTAAAATAAAAATAACTGTTATTTAAATAATTATTTCCCATTGGATAAAATTAAGAAAAAGAAAATTCTTTCCCTTAAAAAATGGCCTTTCAGAGATTTTAATTTAAAATTTACATGTAAAAAATCAGTCTTAAGTTTTTAAGAATAAATTGACATTTAATGATTTAATACCTTGTCAGGGGAATTGGGGAAAAATCTGGGAGGGCAGAAAAAAGCCGCTAATACAGGCAAATTCGGAACAAAAATCGGCAAAAATCAAGATAAATCGGGCAAAAGTCCCTACTGCGGGACCTTCGGGGGAAAAGTCTAGAAATTGACAAAATAATGTCGGAAAATTCTGAAAATATGAAAAGAAAATGAAGATGAATCGTTAGGATAATTAAGGAAAAATCAGATAAAATTGCAAGAAGTCATGGAAAGTTGGAAAAAAAATTCGTAAAATATCTCAGAAATAATAAAAAAAAAAGGTTGAGTTTGCTGGGAAAATTAGGATAAATTCAGAGAAATTCTTAAAAATAATGTGAAGCTTTTGTCACACTTTGAGTTTCTTTGCAGTTAATATATTTGGTTGGAAAATAGGTGTTAATACGAATCAAATTATGTCCACACCCAATGCATTCTTTGAGCTTTTGAGCTCTTGTGGAGCTTTTGTAGGAAAATTTCTGATTTGATTAAAATTTAATTATTCGAACAAAAACTGGATTTTAAAAACGTGTAAAATGTTATTCAAAATTTTTAAAGCTTTCGCTTAGCTTTTAGCGTTGAAGCGGAGGTTTTGTCAGAATATTTTGCGTTTCTTTGCAGGTTATTTTTTTGGATTAAAAATAGGCGTTAATACGTAAAAAATTATATCCGAAAGCCAAAGCGTTCTTTGAGCTTTAAAGCTTTTTTGGAGCTTTTGTGGGAAAATTCCAGATTTAATTCAAATTTAAATATTCGAACAAAAAGTAGATTTTAATAAGTGTAAAATGTCATTAAAAACGTTAAGCTCTTGCTGAGCTTTTGAATTTAATCAGAGCTTTTGTCGGAATACTCTTAGTTTCGTACCAGTTTATTTATTTAGATGGAAGGTAGTTGTCAATACGAATAAAATTATGTCCCAAAGCAAAAGCATTCTTTGAGCTTTTAAGCTGTGGTGGAGCTTTTTTACAAAATCTTACATTTGATTAAAATTTACGCATTCGGTTAAAAATTAGATTTGAAAACGTGTAAAATATTATTCAAACCTTAAAGCTCTCGCTGAGCTTTGGAGTTTAATCAGAGCTTTTGTCGGAAAATTTTTAGTTTCGTAACAGTTAATTTATTTAGATCGTAGGTAGGTATCAATACGAATAAAATTATGTCCCCAACTAAAAGCATTCTTGGAGCTTTTAAGTTTTTATGGAGTATTAATAGGAAAATCTTAGATTTGATTAAAATTTAATTATTCATACAAAAACAAGGTTTGAAAACGTGTAAAATATTGTTCAAAACTTAAAACTTTCGCTGAGCTTTTAAGCTTATGGGGAGCTTTTGTCGATGCATTTTGAGTTTAGTTGCAGTTAAAATATTTGGATAGGAGGTAGATTTAAATACGCATAAAATTGCATCCCAAAATCGAACCACTTCTTTTAGCATTAAAAGCTTTTGTGGGAAAGTTTCAGATTTAATTATTATTATCGGATTAAAATCATACTGGATTTTTCAATTTATTCAAAGCTTCTATCCAAAAGTTCTGGACATCATATAATTGAAATAAATCAAATTGAAAATTAATAAAATTAGTCGTCCAACAAAAAGCTTTCATAGAGTGAGTGGGAGGGTGAGGCATATTCTTCATGAAATTAAATCCCTATTATTTATCAACTGCCGACCCTTTTCAGATTTTTTCCCCGACTTGTAATGGCTTTTCATAACTTTTCCCAATTTTAACCGACTTTTTCCTAGTTCCTAGTCATTTCACCGACTTTACGGAATTTTTCCCTGTTTTCCTAGAATTTTTAATAATCTATTATGAATTTTTCGGCCTTTCAACCCTTCCGAATTTTCAAAAGTTTCATTTGCATGGATTTTTGATAATAAATTAAGAAATATTTCGAAGATGCTAATAAATTCACCCAAAATAAAGGATTTGATTAAAATAAATACAGCTTTTTGGCAGCTTTTATTAATAAATAAACGGTAAATAATTTATTTAGGTCTGCTCAGATATTATTAAAAAACAGACTAAGGATAGTTCTAAAAAAAAACTCCGAATCTTCAACAGTTTTTTGAGATTTCGGAATAACCTTCGTCATATCACGTCTTTTAATTTAGCATGGCTCTTTATGAACCGAGTAGGAAAATATTAATCAAAAACCATCAAAACTACAAATGCGGACTTAAAACAACGTAAAATCCTACAAAATATATTGCTCGTAACGTTGATTATTAATTGATAAAATTATGATTTTTTTTATTCTTTTTAAAATTTAAATATACAATGCGCTTCTCAACCATAACATCTTCATCTTATATAGGTGCTTATATAAAGTCAATCCCTGTTTAACGGACCAAGCATGAATTCTCGTAGAGGGAACGTAGACATGGCGCTAATCAATTTAATTTAAATATTTTTTCCTTTACCGCATATGGTTTTTTATTTAATTCAATTGGACGTGTTCAAATTTCCAAAACCAAATGAGATTTATGATAAACGATCTTTTATTTTTTATTTATTTTAGAATCTAGCTAATCACAGAGAAACTGTAAAGATCATCGGAATATTAAAGAATCTGGCCAAGAAAGAAACAGATACAAAGTAGAAAACATATTATTTTTAATCGTTCGAATTAAACAAGATTATTTTCTCTAGATATTACAATTATCAGCCAATAAAATAGAAGAAGCCCATGAAGATGAGATGCTGTATAATTAACAAGTTATAAGAATGAGATAATTTTCTTCAATTGAATGCACGATGAGGATTATCTTTTTTATTAATGATAAATTTTTAAATTGTTATCAAGGAATTAGGTCAATAAAATGGTCAGAGTTTAATTTAGAATTTAAGATCGATATTTCTTAAATATTCATTTAACTTCCAATTTTACAAAATAATCATTTAAAATTCTATTAATTACTTTTATTTTCCTTTTATTTAAATAAAAATTTCATTTTCTTTCAAATAATTGGTATAAAATTAAAAAATGAAACCATTTAATATTTAACTAGAAGAAAAAGGTTTTTCTTCTTTTTTTTAATTATAAGTCGAAATGAAAATAGAATTATTTACATGGTTAAAAAGACAATGAAAGTTTAATTTAAATATTACACATCTTTATTCAAATAATAATTTTACTATTCAGAAAAAAAAATAAATAATTAATTCATTGTCTGTTTTTAAATAACTTCAATTTAAAGATTATTTAATTATATTTAAATAAAATGCAGATAGCTTACAAATATTTAATTGGATCGGCATTTTCAGAAGCATATTATACCTAATTTATTAATCACAACTGTCTTGTATTCGTAATTATAATATAAGTTACATTGTGATGTTAATCTTTTTAAATAATATATCGTTTAAATATTTGTTTTAGTAAATATTTAATTTAAATATTTATTTTCTTTTTTTTTTCCTCTCTCACCTAATTATTTACGGTATTCGCCAGAGATAATTTTCTACGTTTTCATTTACCCAATAATTATTGATTTGTTTTTAGAATAAACTGAACAGATAATTTTATTGATTGGCCAATTTATATTAAATAAAATATTACCTTGCCGATCAATAAAACGGGTAATTTTCTTAACACATCATGCTAATCAATTGATCATGTTTTTTCCATCAATACAATGTAACGATGATCATAAAATTTAAATAAGAAATACAAGTTAAGAAACTATGATTAAAAGATAAAATTTACCCTCTCAATAGAAATAATGAATTAAAAATAGTTAAGGGTTAAGAAATATATATTTAAATCTAATTTATTGTAAATAATTATTATTCTGGTTTTCTTTCGAAATAAAAAATTATTAATAAATAAATAAAATAAATAATAAATAATTGCAATACATTCTTACACAATTAACACACTTTTTATCTTATAGAAAACATCTTCAAATCGTCATTAAATAAAAAGATAAATAAATGATGCGCTAAGAAATTATTAAAAATAATTGTCCATATTTATGAAAATAATAATTATGATTAAGATAAGTCCATCAATTAATAAGATTTCTGGTATCTGAAAGGTTGAAACCACATTTCTCAGGATAAACAGAGGGTAGAATTTATAAATGACCTAGATTATTATAGATAATTATGAAGATCAAATTAAATATCATTACACGTAATTATTTCCGCCACCCAATTTATTTAAAATCCATAAAATAATCCATTCAATAAAAATTATTATAACCACAACGAGAGTCGGTTTTGAAATGAAAATTTCGATAAGAAAATTTGGCCTAATTTGACTGAACTAAATTTTTTTGGATCGAAAATTGCCTAAACTAAAAAGTGATTTCAGGGATTTGAGATAAAAAATTATTTAATCGCAATTGATTATTTTTCCGTTACATCTCCTATGTAAATCGCAATATTAATTTTTGAAATGAAAATTCCGTTAAAAAAAGTTGGCCTAATTTGGCCGAACCAAATTTTTCTCGATAGAAAATGAGCTAAACTAAAAAGTGATTTCATGGATTTGAGTTAAAAATTTATTTGAGTGAATTACGACCTTCATTTCGGAACATTGAATATTTTCTGAGTAATTTGCGATATTAAGTTTTAAAATCAAGATTTTTTTAAGAAAAGTTGGCCTAATTTGGCTGAACCAAATTTTTCTAGATAGAAGATGAGGGAAACTAAAAAGTAATTTCAGGGATTTGAGATAAAAAATTATTTAATCGTAATTGATTATTTCTCCGATACATCTCCTATGTAAATCGCAATATCAATTTTTGAAATGAAAATTTAGTTAAAAAAAATTGGCCTAATTTGGCCGAACCAAATATTTCTGGATAGAAGATGAGCTAAACTAAAATGTAATTTCAGAGATTTGAGCTAAAAATTTATTTGAGTGAATTACGACCTTCATTTCGGAACATTGATTATTTTCTGAGTAATTTGCGATATTAATTTTTAAAACCAATATTTTTTAAAGAAAAGTTGGTCTAATTTGTCTGAACTAAATTTTTCTGGATAGAGGATAAGCAAAACTATAGAATAATTTGAGGGATTTGAGATAAAAATTTATTTGAGTGAATTACGAGCTTTCTTTCGGAACATTGATTATTTTCTGAGTAAATTGCGACATTAATTTTTGAAATCAAGATTTTTTAAAGAAAAGTTGGCTAATTTGGCCGACCTAAATTTTTCTGGATAGAAAATGAGCTAAACAATAATGTAATTTCGGGGATTTGAGTTAAAAAATTATTTGAGTGAATTACGACCTTCATTTCGGAACATTGATTATTTTCGAAATAAATCGCGATTTAAAAGGAAGTTTTTACAAGAAATTCAATTCAAAGTTGTTCAGGAAAAAAAGCTCAGCGAAATTAAACCATTATTTCTCTTAAAAAAAATATGATTGAATTAGGTAGCATGCAATTTATGATTTACAATCCACACCTTCAACATGTAACGAATTTAAACAATTTTTCCAGCTCATAACTGACTCAAATAATTTTTTATTTCAAAATCTTGAAACTGAGTTTTTGTTTAGCTCATCAACTTTTCAGAAAAAAATGTTCAAGCAAATTGATTTAGAAATTTTATTGAAGAAAACAGCATGAAAATTAACTAAAGATTGTTAAAGGAAATCATGTATTTTTCGAATGCTCATAATTCGGCCAGACAATTTTTTCTTAAAAAACCGTGATTTTAAATTTTAGTTTAACTTATCAAGTATTTAGGGGGAATTTTTCAGCCAAATCGAAAGAAATTCATTAAAAAAAAATTCTATTTAAAAATTATGATAAAAAACGAACCAAGAAAATTAGCTGAAGATTTGTCACAGAAAATATTAAATTTTTTAAAAAGTCATAACTTGTTCAGGACATTTTTTCCCCCCAAAATCCTGAAACAAGTTTTTGAGTCAGGTCATAGGCTGTTCAGGATAAAAAATTCAGCTAGATTGAACAAGTATTGCTCTTCGAGGATTTTTATCAATTAAAGATCCCACTCACTAAAAATGAACTAAAAATATTATATACGCAGAAATTATTTTAAATCGATCAAAAAAGTGTGATTTTTGTCCTAATTTTATTGAACTTAATTTATTAAAAATCACACAATTTTGAACATTTTTTAAAAGTCCTTTTCAGTACCTTTAATTTGGCATACCATTAAAGGAAATCGAACAAGCCATTTTTTAGTTATGAATTTTTGAAATTACCTCAAATATCATTTTCACAATTTTATTTGTTAAATAATTGTAGGAATTCCATGCCCGGCATTTAAATGCCAATAAGGAAATACCAATATTCTAGAACAGGGATGCTCACGTAAAATTACTTTAGGGGTAAGAAAAAATTTTCTATGAAGGCCAGGTAATATCTCCTTAAAACAAAAATGTACCATCAAAATGATTACAGAACAATCTAAGTAATATTACATAACCCGTTGAGTTTTGCTGCAAAAATAATTTAATAATAGGTTCTGATGACATTTGGGAGAATATTAATTAAGGGAGAAGTTTAGATTATTTTATCATTTTATTTTCAGAAATTCTTCAGGTATAAGAAATGTAGGGAAATCAAAAAATTTCTTCCGAAAATCATTAAAAATCTTAAATTAAAATTAAAAATTGCCTATTGTAAGTTGTCAGATTTTCGGGAATTAAAATATTCAATTTTTCGAAATTTCTTGGCTTCTTATTAAATTCTTACACAACAGACGAAATTTTCGAATTAATTAAAAATATTCAAATGAAAACATAACGTTAATTGCGAATTTATTGAATTTTAAAGATCTTAATCTACATCACCCTGTCAGAAAGAATCTAATAAATTTCAAAATAATATTAAAATAATGGGAATCAATAGAGTAATAAGATGCATGAATTTCCATAAATCTCTCAAAGAATATTTAAACGAAAAAAAAAATGTCATTGTTAGTAATACCCATTGTGTTGCATCAAAATTGCATCACAATAGAAATTCTTAAAATGAAAAAAATGGTATTTCAGATTATGCATTTTTTAAGATGTAAAAAACGCAATTAAATATTTTTTATATAATTTTTAAAAATTGATATGTAAATATGAAATACCTACAATTAATGTGAATTTTAATATATGAATGAATAGGTATTTAAAAAAAATAAATAGTTAAATTACTTACAGTAACGAGCATTACGCATACGGTCGGTCATATGTTGTCTGTAAAATAAAAAACAAATATAAAATTTTAATAAAGATTGAAAGGATCTCTCCTTGCTCACTACAGTAAATTTGAATATCATGACATAATAATTGGTATTTTATAGCTTTTTTCTTTTATTACAATTTCAAAATATTAGAAAATAATTATTATTTATTTAAAATTATTTTAAATAGCGTGTGTCTATTTCAAATAATAGCATAGCCTTGTTAAATATTATATTATATTTTCCGTCATTTAAATTATTATTATTTTTATTACATTTATTTTTAATTAATTAAAAATACCAAAAAGAAAAATATCTTTCATCAACCATGTATTTATACGCATTTTTCTGTATCTTTTTACATAAAATAAAAATAATTGCAACAATTGAAAATTAATTAGGGAAAAATTACAATATGTAATGTAGACTGCATAAAATAATTGGAAAAATTACTAGAAAAAATAAATATAAATAAATAAATTTACTCGTCCATACTTTCTCTCTATATGGCACCTCTCTAATATCGTTAAATTTATAACAGGGATGGTCAAACTATTTTTTTTATAAAGGGGAACCGCAATGAATTGTAAACGGCGGCACATAACCCACCGTTTGGACATCTCTGATCTATTAGTTACCTATTTTGGTAAAATAACAATTCATTATAAGAAATGTAACAAACATATGTAAGGAGAAACAACTATAATAAAATCAAATAAAATAAACAAGAAAAAATTGTTATATTTATTTAATTTTATATTGTTTTTGATACCTTGCTAGTTTTTCCACTTATTTCAATCGTATTCGTATTATTTAAGAGGAAAAAAATGGTAAAATTGTATAATACCAAGTAGATATACAAATAACTATATAGACATAACTATATGGTTATGAGAAAAAACAGAACGGATTAAAAATCATTCCTATGTAAAATAACTATTATAGAATAAATTCCATATCTGGATATATGGTCGTATATTATTAGTCCATGCTGTATCATTTTTATTAATTTATTATTCTTGTTCTGGATGTTACCATTCATGGAAAGGTAAACCAAGAAATATTAAATATTTACATTGCCACCCAAATGAACAATGTATTTATAAAGCAATGGAACAATTTGTCCATTTGAGAAAATAATCAATATTTGATAATAATTCAATCAATATTGATCATCAATGAATAGAGTCATCGGCTTCTTTTTGTCGGTCCAATTTTTGATGGGCTGTTTTTTGAGTTGCCTACCACATACCGTAAAATTCATTCATAAAATGAAGTATATATTCGGTAGATGTGTAGATATTTCACAATTCCAAAAATAGGATGCAAATTTTTGAAATTTTAGAAAACATTTGGGGATTTTTTTTGGTTTTTGAAAAATTTTTTTAAAAAAAATTTTGTGATTTTTTTTTAAATTTTTTGGAAATTTTTTCAGTTTTAAGGCTAGAATTAAAATTATATATTAATTTTTTTAATGGAAAATTTAATTTTACTGATGAGTTAATTTTATTTAATCATTTA
>JANTOP010087213.1:0-20409 GCA_027564815.1 Symmerus nobilis
ATCTCATTTTTATTTCTCGGATAAAAATAGAAGATAGAGGGAAAAATGGTAAATATCAATACTTATTTCAATCCCTGGTCATTACACTTATCTCGTGAGTAGAAAAGAGTAAATTGTATGTCCATTTTTATTTATTTTTTAATAAGTAAATTCATTAAATGTTAAGGTATGATCGCTAGAAGTCTATATAATTTATGTCCATCATAAAATCAATTTGTTTTGGTGACTATTCATATAAAGATGGCCACTGATTTAAGGTACCCCACTATTCCAAACTCTCTCCTAATATTTCCATTTTTATCCCAGACATTTTTCGTTTCGCCCACTCAATCATGGGGTAGAATCATTATATATAATTTAAGATACTAATTATAAAAATTGCATGGTGACCAGTGGTAATGTTAAACTTGAAATCTAATTTTATTCCATCCAGACGAACAAATGTTTTGATTTCGAATTATTTATTATAGCAATTTCTTTTAACAGTTCAAAAATATTTTATTTATTTTATTTAAATTGACCATATTGTATTTTCACAAAAAAATTACTGAAATGATAAAAATAAAACAAACTTAAAAATATGTTCAGCCAATTTGTGGGAGCATAGTATGTAAACATTAATTTTCTTTTAACACCGAGCTAGAGAAAATCGAAAAGAAAATTTTTGGGGGTAAAAAATGTCACAAAAAATTGTCATTGCGATTAACAAATTTTTGTTTCTTGAAATTCTTTATTTTATTTTTTTTTTGTGTGTCTATTTCGATTTCATTTTAACATTCATATTGGCTGCGCCACTAAATCTTTCTATTTATTTTCCTACACTTGATGGCAATAATATATTCGAGTGGTTGGTGCCAAAACGGCTATTGAACAGAAATGTGAATTTTAAGTTGACACTTAATGAAATAGTTGAACTTAGAATAGGAATAATATTATTTTATCAAGCCTTTAATGTTAATATTTTCCGTTGACGAGCAAGCGAATTTCTTGAACTGCGATTCGCCTCGATCTAAATTTCTATAAAATTCGAAGATATTTCTTCTATTACCATCTTTCGAATCACATGATTGTTTATATGAGCCGTTAAGTCACTGCACCGTCAATCATAACTCAACGACTGACAAATTTCAAATTTGATCTTTGATCACATAAAAGCCACATTATATTTTGTGCTGGCGTATTAGTACTCTATAGAAAGTTTGGTGGGCCAAAAGATGTTATTTCTCGTTTTGACAAATTGTTTATTTTTCCAGATTAATTTTCCAATAAAATTGATATAAATTTCACCGAACGTTGGTTAGTGTAATCGATGTGAAGCATATGGACATTTACCATAATGACGTTTTCATTTATCCGCGCACGGGCTTTAGGCAACCACGCATAAAATAAATCAGCGTTTAATAACATTTTATTATATTCAAACATCTGTTTTGTCATGTTTTTTTCTCTCTACATTTGAATTTATTTTTAAAAATGTGAGATTTTTTTCTGTCATGAAATTTCAATTTTAAAATTCTATTTTTAAAAATAATAATATCTGTTGACAAATAATGCTTGTTAATTTAAAGAAACTCTCGTTTTTTTCGTTGCTGTTGTTGTTTCTATATGAGAATTTAAGTGGAAAAAAATAGGAATTAATTTATTATGCATAGTAATTGATTTTCGACCTTTAATCGTTGTTGATCTCACAAAATACCAGCACGATTCTTCTATGTCAGATGTGACTATAGTTATTTTTATGATAATGTATCTTATACTCGTATACATAATACCATCCATCCATCCATAACATTTTTATTCCTATTAATTTATGTTTTCTTTTAATTAAATTAATTCTGAACTTTTATTGTGTATGTAGTTAAGATACATATTCTAATTATATAATTTAAATTAAGTTTGAATTTTAAAAATATAAACAAATATGTTAAATTCCCGAAGTAAACGTAATATATTTGTTTTTGATGTAGTAAAATATTATTATATGACTTAGTATGTAAATTAGAATTAGATCATAAACTTAAATAAATATGTCTATTAAATAATAAATATGATTAAATATATAAGAAATTCAATCCATTGTAGCGCACGGGACATTTTTCACTGTGGAATTTATCCAAACGAGGTGATGGTAGCACAAGTTGTCTGACGAAACCACATAGGACAAGCAATAAAAGAATTATTTTTCCGTATTTTGATTTCTTTACTAATTTTATTAATAATTTTTTTTTTCATAGATTTAATTATTTATGAAGAGCTTGGGGTAAATATAGGTAGCAGCCACTATATAGAAATTTCGTCCACGACATGTAATCCATTTTTTATACTAGACTTACTTTTATTTAGAAAAATACTACTAGAAATACTCTGAAATACTCCTAAGTAATTTATAATAGCATAAAGGGCTTTGAGTTAGTAATATTTTATATTACTGGGGTGGACGGATACGATTATCGGGTTACATTTAATATTTGGAATTGTGATTATATCAATAATTGATTTTTATGTTCATATATTATTATTATTTAGTAAAAATATATAACTTTGTAATTAAATTATCAAATCCACTTAAGGGGTCTGACCACCCTGGGATTTTCAAGATAACGAAAATTTTTTTGTATACATAAATTGTTTATACTTTTAAGAATATTTTAAGTGTTTAACTGTTTCAAAATTCAAATTATTTCCGGAGTTATAGCAATTAGAACTGAGCGCGGCAGAGAGAGGCACGAAAAAGTTTATTCGAAAGAAATACAGTTGAGAAGAAGTAAGTTTCACCCCAGATTAGTTAACAGATTACCAAGGAGTCGGAAGACATCGAGGCATCAATAGAAGACCTCACATGTACGCTCCAGGAATCGCAGATTGGAGGTAATAAAAGAATATTCAGTTTTAAAACACTTACACGATACTTTTTTTCTTTCGCGTTTTTCTCGAAACTACGTTTTTCTAACTGGTGTACAAGATATCTCGAGATCTACTTGACCGATTTGGGTGAAATTTAAACCACATATTTTTTTCAATATTATCTAAGATGGATAGGATTTTTTTGATTGGATGCCGCGTTAATTTTTTATAAATTTTTAAAACTTAAAATTTTCGTAAGAATCGGTTTTTTTTCTTCAAACAGTTCTCATATGTTCAAAAAAATAAAAAATAAAAAGATCCTATGTCCAACATCCAAGCTATTATCTTTCTAAATGAGGAAACATTTTTTTTTCAGATGACCCCGGATAGAGAGAAAAATTCTACCATCCACAGGAATTTTCAAATGAGGGTCTAACTTGACGGCTCATATCTTCGCAATTTTTTAATATTTTTTTTTCGTTTTTGTTTTTGTTTCAAATTGTGGATACAACTACAATGTATTTAAATAAAATGATAATTATTGTGTATACTTAATAGCTACGTGAAAAACAATTTTTATTTTTATACCCATTTTTCCGAGCGCCAGGGTGGTCACATCCCTTAAGGCAATTAAGGGAAAAAGATTTATTTCTTCCAAACATTGGTGTAACTTTGTGGCCACAAATTATCGAGATCAAGCAATATCGATCGATATTCTCTTATCACTCCCATCCCACTATATCTTTTCAGCATTTCATCTCTGAAGCCGACATAGAGATTGCATTTTAAAAACAAAAATCATTCGTAGTCAGCGAAACTCCAATTTTAATTTAATTTTATCCTATTACTAACTCGTTGAATTCTGAGGATTGTTTAGGGATTGACCTAGCTGTTTATACCTTTTCATCTTGTTCCTTGTATTGCAAATAATGCACATGCATTATTTGTCGTGCAATTCTCTTATATTTTATTTATTTTGCTTGCAATATACGAATATAATCCACATGTAGATTGTTGATGCTTTGTGGGTCATGATAATTTAAAATTGTGTTTACAATTTGGAAAATGAGCATAATAACGATGGTAAACAAAATACCAAAGTAATAAGATAAGAAAGCATCTAATTGCCCAGTTGGTTTATAAACATTTTATTATTGCAACTTAAGTTCTACGAACTAGTCGTTTAAAAATCCAAGTACTATATTGATATAAACAGAGTCAACCTATTTTAACTCGTATGTTTAATTGGGATTTGTTTAAAATAAAACAGATGATACTTCCTGTAAAAGATTCGGCGACTATATCATAGAAGAAATAACATTAGTGGCGCTATAAAACAATAATAATACACGTTTTATATAAAACAATTTGTTATTTGAACACACAGGATGACTTGGCTTATAACATTCATCGTCCATAAATAATATATAATATTAGATTTCTTAATTAAACAGGGTGGCCAGAATTATTTGCCCCCCTTAAAATACTTACGATTAAGTATGATTGCACTGTCATAAACTTTTTTGCTACAAAAGTCTCACTGTCTGCATTCATATAGATTACAAGAAAATAGAACGGTTCCAAAATAAATCGTCAGTGGTGGTATGGGGTCTGGTATCTTCGAATGGAAAGCTGCCGTTAGTTTTTGTTGAAAAAGGAGTAACAATTAATCAAGATCACTATATATGAACCATATCCTGATTGATAACATGTTACTAGTAGCCATAAGATTGTATCCAGATAATAACTTTTGCTTCCAACTGGAATCAATCTCAGCTCATAAAGGTAAAAGGGATGGTGTAGAGAAAATGTACCAGACTTCATCAGTGTTGACTGCAGTGACTTCATCAGTGAGCATCTTCTCCATATCATAATCCATTGGATCATTATATGTAATTAAAGCCAGTAAATTAAGAAAAATGTATTTGGCGAAATTCAAGATTACCTTCTAATAATATAGAATGATATAGCCGGTGATTTCGTTCGTGCCTCATGCAATGATATTCCAAGAATATTACATGCGGTAATTACAGAGATATGGGATCGGTTCTACAAAATTATTATGTAATAAAGTATATACTTACATATATGCTATTTTAATAATAGTTTAAATAAAGTTGACTTTAATTTCTTTATCAGTAATTCATTAGGACAGTTACTCCTGGCCACGGTGTAAATACCTACAATATTATAACCCTCCGCCTTGTGTTATTATTTTAATTATATTAACAATTGGTAATTTAATGAGGAATATAATATTGTAAATTTTTGTTTGTGTTTATATTTAGAGAAATATTTTAATGTAGATAATAATAAAAGAATAGTGGGTAATGCTGGGGAACGAAATGGTCAAATATACACAATTTCAGCTAATAATTTCCTTTAAATCACTATTGAAACTTTTTGTAGTGAAAAATGTAAATTTTAGGCTGATGAGTTGGAGAAATAATAAAATTATAGGACCTGATAGAGAAATATTGTAGAAGACTATAGGCCAAAAGTTATTATTGATAATTAAATGGTCCAATATCACCCTTTCGCCCCAATTTACCAGTGAAATAAAAATATTCCACTTTTTAATAGCATTTCAATGAAATCAGGTTTCAATTAATAAATTAAATGAATATCTAAAGTTTCCCAAAAATAGTGATAATTTCTTTTAACGGAATTTAACTAAAACTTTTCCATCACTTAATATTGGAAATGCCCTCTAACTATAGCTCATATAGTAGAAACGAGTTATTTTGAAAATAATATATCATAATTAAATTTTTATTTACAAACAATAATAATCTATTTATATATGGTATATCCACACATGTTTAAAATATTTGTATTAAGGGGGTCTTAAATTGTTACCATAATTGCTAACTTACAAGTTTATCGTGCATGCATAATGTTAATTAAACTACTTTCTTCGGAACAGGAATAATTATTCCAAAAAATTGCAAAGAACATAAGATATTGACCATTCTATTTGTTATTTTTGGATACAAATTTTTTCCATTGACCTCGAAATTGGTATACAACTACTACTAGTTTTACATACTTTGCTTGAAATCATTGTATGTTCTAAAATTTATATTTAATACCAACTTGATTAATTAAGAAAGGGCTACCTACCCACTATCAGTTTTTATACATACAACATACCTGTATAATTTATAAATACATGTAATACCTGGCATTTTCTCAGTTAATTGAGATATAATATTTATATTTGATTTATTACAATTTTTACAAATAGAAAAATTAGATTTAAATAGATATTAATTTTTCCCTGTTAAATATTTCGAAGGGAAACCCTTTACGCATCATTCATAAGGAAGGAAATTATGAAAAATGTTTCTCGATGACGCCCACATAATTTATGTTAATTTTTTCATTCCAAAGTAACATAAAAAATTTTTTTGGAATTGTGTTCATTCCATTCATTCTCATTATAGATTTTTTTACGATCTTGCCATATCGTTCAACCATACATGAGTTACACTTTAAATTAATATGTTAATAAGGTATAAAGCGGAAGCTGCTGAATATTTATTTATTTTTATTTGTTGTTTATTAGAATTTAACTTTAAGAAGATTAACATTTATACATAGGTAGGTATGATAGCTATCAACACACGAAAATAAAAATTGTTTCATTATAATAATTTTTTTTTTAGAATATAATAATTTAATAATTTCATTCAAAATTTTGAAAATATGAGATTACAATTTTTGAAAGAAATTTAGTTAAAACTATCCAGAAGATAGAATAAAGAATCATAAGATAAATTGATTCGACTTGCAATATTAATTAAATACAATAATATGGGAATAGACACCCTATTACCATGCGGTTCCATGGCAAATTCTTCAATTTTGTTGCCGGATCTATTTTCATTAAGTTCATACAGATTTCGAATACTGGCAAGATTCTGAAATCAAAAAACTTTGCAAGAACAAAAAGGTGAACATTCATAAGGTAAATTAACAAAATTGGGTTAATTCTTGCGGATCTATGGCAATAAAGTAATTTGGTTATTTGAGATATTTGGCTTATATTTTTTATAAAATATATTTAAAAATAGAATTGAATTGAATTTCTATTTAACATAGTTTTTACACTATTTCATTAATCAATATTTTAGTTCAATGCATATATTTAATAACTTAATATTAGTACGGTACTGCTAGCTAGCTATAGCTGGTAAATTTCTGAAGTTGATTTTGCTAATCAATCAATAATTCTTTAATCTAGTAACGATGAAATAATACATAAATAAATATTGTGAAATGAACGGGAAAAACTAGTATTTAATGTAAATACTAGTAAATTCTATTAATATACTATACTACAAAACTAAGTACAGTATACAGAAATCAAAGAAACTATGTATATGCATAACAATCTGACAGATCCGAATTTACATAAATATATTATATCTATATAGGGCATACACATTTATATATATAATTGAGACAAAATTCAACATGCGATGTTAATCTGTGGGTATAAGCTCTAACTCACAGCCTATCGCTAACATGACATGATCATAATAGCCTTAGAAGAGGGGTTGTGAAGAAACAAGATAATGGAGGACTTTAGTATATTGAAATATTTCTCCTTGCAAAACAAAATATTTTTCGAGTAGGATTGAAAAAGGAATGCCATACATTCACTTCATATGTAGATTGAAAATTTAAGCCTATCGAATAATGTATACCGTCGTATACAATAAATGCAACGAGAATAAAAAGAAATCTCATCCATCAATTTATGTTTTCAATGACCCCCCAAATTTGTAGTAGTGAAATGAAACCGGAAAATGAAGAACATACATATTTTTCCTTTTCCGTTAAACAACATTTCTTAATGTTATAATTTCCAAAATAAGAGTAAATTGTATTAGTCACTAATGTCCTCGGTTAATTTTTAAACACAATACTCGATAGGAAGAGTATTTCAAAATCCAATAAATTTCCAAAAATTTCACAAAAATAGGACACATAATATCCGAATATTCAAACAGTCGCATAAAAATTTTGAAGTATTAGAAATAGGGAAATTAAATCAATATTCAAATTTTAAGAAATTAGATAATATTGAAGAGTTAAATTATTAATTTTGTTAATTAATTTAAGAAATGGGAAATTCAGATGAACTTTTGAATTTTTTAATAAAAACTAGAAGTTTGAAATCCAGGATATTTAGTAAAAATCAAAAAATGTAGGAATTTATGACGTTTTTTCAAATCTTAGTATACGAAACACCTAATCGAATTACCCACTTCACTCACAATATTGCCGCACCAATCAATTTTGTTTTCTCTAACAGGTTTGACTATGTATGATGGTAATCTTATGTACTTAGAACCATTATACATATCTTTCGTGAATTGTGAAATAATTTATTGTCTAATTTTGTATATACAGCAAAATGACTAAAAACACATAAGTTGTAAATCCGTTCTTTGCAATTCATTTGCATCTCCAAATTTCGATTGAAATACAGTCAAACCTGTTTTTATGCGATGGATAGGGACAGCAGAAAAATAAACGCATAAAAAAATTGTACAAAACTTCACGAGTAGCTATAAAAAATAGTTTTCGCAAATCGCAACACAATTAAAAAATATTGTTTTTATGCGGTGAATAGGGACTGCATAAAAAAAGTATCACGTAGAAAATATAACTCAAATAACTTATTCTGATTTAGAAAATACACATGCGAACATCTTTAACTTTTAACTTTTGGGTTTTGTCCTATATGACTCGAAAATAGAATCCCAAGGAATATATCTAAGGGCTTACAGGGGGTTGTACTGTACGGTTTAGATAGATAGAACCTAGCGGGTGTGGCAACAAATGCCCAGTAACCACTGCGGCCACAAATGGGCCTATTGTGGCAACTGTACGGTTTCCTGTACTGATAAATTTTAATCATCTGATTTTCGATACACAAATACAATCTTAACTGTATCTTACACAAGACGATCGTTTTGCGAAGGTTAAGGCATGTAATTGTAACATTATGCTCCGTTTTCGTATACCGCAAAAACAAAATCGCACAAAAACAATCGCACAAATAAAAAAAATCGACAAAAAAAGACCGCACAAAAACAGGTTTGACTGTACTTATCTAATAAGTTTTATCCGGCAACTGACAGTAAAACGATTTCTTTCATAAAAAAGTACATCCTTGGTTACATCTGTAAATACTATAGTATTTCTGTTTAAAAATTGTCTGTAGCGATCTTGTCTTATTGCCACAGATAAATTGAAGCGCAAATGGATTTAGGATAACTTTAAAGTTTAGATTGTGTATTAGTGTGGATCGTTGTTATAGTTGAGTTTGATATAACTTCAATAATAATTTTTTAATTTATGGACTTATGATTTTTGATTCGTATGGACTCATGATTTGTAGGGTCCTAGACTACCTATATGAAACAAAAAACATTTGCCTAAGGAACAATTTAATGCGTATAGTGCCAAAGTTATTCAAGGTCAAAGTTTGTGCAGAACTGTATATAGTTCAATTAATAATAGTGAGTGAAATTAACAGAAAAATAATTAGGATTAACAACAAAATTTCAAAAAAATTCAGAAAGGTTTCTTGGCAATATTTTCTTTCTTTTGAAATTTTCAATTTTCAAAAAAGAAAAGAAATATTGCCGGGGTTTACTGAAAGAAAAGAAATACTGACAGGGTTTTTCTTCTTGCCGATAAGATTTTCTACTCTGTAAATTGTAAATTAATGGCAGGTGATTCATTTTAAAATCGTGTTTTCCACAAAATTTTTAAATTTCGATAGAAAATATTTATTACCACCTTCTTAGTGGTTGAGTGGCTTTCTCGAAAATTGAGTGAACAGTAGAAAAGACAGTAGGAAAGTAATAATATTTGCTAGAGTAATACCATCAGCTGTTTTTGAAATCATTATTGAAAAGTTGAGAGAATTTTGTTGATATCTCTGTACAAAATCGATCGGCTGATTAGAAATAAATTATTTTGTCTTAATCTTCTACGTTACATAAATATCGGTCCATCCTATATGTTTATTCCATAATATAAAATTTATATGAAATATGCGGTAAATATATGTAGTGATATCCCTCTCCAAAATAAATGGGAAAAATATATGGCAATATAGAGGTAATGTGATATGCTATAAAAAGATGAGACCAGACTTAACACAACTGAGATATACGGAAACCCTTTCATTTTATAACCATACCCATATACAATTATATATTAGTACAATTAAAAACAGTTTATTATGAATACCGTGAAAATAGGTTAATGGATAAGTTCAATGGGATAACAAATTTAGCGAAATTTTATAATATGATAAGTTAATTTGACGTTTGAACACATAGAAATTTTGGTACAATAATTTCGTAGACAATTTAACGTGTTAAAGCAAATATTAAGAAAATTCTATATTTCCCACATTCTCACATTATATTCAATTTTAAAATTATGATTCCGCAATATTTTAAAGTGTAAGAAAATATATCTCTATTACAGTTTAATTACATATCGGTTTTATTTTTCTACACTCTGTTATTAAACATGAATGAAATGTGTACATTTTGTAAGCATTTTCTTCACTTTAGTAGAAAACATATGGGCCATATCCTCAATTAACTATTAATAGTAATTATTGCTTTTTAAATTGTATAAATAAATGTTGAAAATGGCATCAGTACTTAATGCATTCCATAGATTTCATTCCTATAAGAAAACTCTTTCACTCTCTTTAATTATGAAAGTCGATTAATTAAATTACTAGTATACGGCATTAGAGATAAATATCAAATTTGTTTTGTATTAAATTTACGAACAGTTTTCCCACTAAAGCTATTCAGTAAAATAGTTTACCAAACCCTGTTAATTAAAAAATTCTTTTCGATTAAAACATTGCTTGATAGTTCGCATTATAAAAAGGGTAAAGATGCGAATATAGGGACAAGGACCATACTAATTGTTGGTAACCTGGATATATTTGCTCTTTAACAAATTTCACAACGAAATGGTTGTACCTACACCTAGGGATTCAAACTCTCCTGTAACCTATAGGAAACATTAACTTTCCTATAGCCGAATTGGCAATAATATAGATCAAGATCTCTAAACATCTAAATTTCATTATTAACATAGCAACATTTTGAAGATATATTAAAGATGCCTTAAACCGTCGTACATAGATAAGATCCCTAGATCATAGATAAACATCCGTAGATGTTTAGAAACAATTTCTAAAAAACATTCAATATCTATTTTATTTTATTCTCAGTTTTTAAAATGACTTCATAGAAACTTGACGAATTGTTCAATCAACCAGTTCGAACTGTTCAGCCTTGTTGTAAATATTTTTGATGGATGTTAATTTCCCCTATTCTTATTTGTCAATATTTTTAAGTGAAACAAAATAGCTTTACATCGCTGATTTATTCTGGCAACGGAAGTGTTGCGTCTATAATGCCCTGCGTGGAATCTTTAGGCAATAACTGTCAGATAACTGAAATAGATCGCAAATGGCAGATTATACAGCTCGTAGTTATCTAGCCTACGTTATATAATTCGTTGTTCTTTGAAATATGCATGTAATTTTTTTTTTGCTAAATGTATTGCAATAAATCAGACATTATTACTTTTTATTGACTTTTAATTAAACGAGAGTTTTAGATATTATAAACTAACACTTTTGGTTATACTGAACCTAATTTGTGTTGAAATGTGTTAAATTAAAGAATCATATGTTTAAAATTCCAAATATATTAATGAATTTCTCAAAAACAGTTAAGTGGAACAATGTGGTTTCCTTATTAGTAGTTTTATTCATTACAAACGGCTTGAGATGATAAGCTTCATATTTAATATAGAGAAAAAAATGAATTTCCTTCCGTTTCCAAATTTGAGAATAACCATAACCCCTGTTTAATTTGTACTTTTCTTATTACAGTGATAATTACGATATAATCATTACTTTGTATTTTTTTAAATAAACCCGAAAAGAAAAATTGGATTTTCGAAGAACAACCAGCTGTTTTAACTTTAACTGCAGCATTCCTATAATATTTATAAAACACATTTTCAAAAGCAGATCTATTTTATTATTTTTTTTCCTAAACAGACATTGCATCGTGTGCATTTGGTTAAGTAACGGCAATTCAAAAAGAATTATGGTTACAAATGGGCCAGAAGCGGAAGCATTTTCTAAATAAAATAAAGAGTAGGTATTTGAAAATTTTAACCCTGCCGTAAATTCTTAAAAAATCTTTTTATTTTTAAATATAAAATCTTGACAATATTTATTTATAAGAGAAAAAATATTGAAATCGCTTTACTTGCTCAATCTGAATAAATGGAAATGAATATTATGGCTTTTAAAAAGTCTGTCCGAACATTATGAAATTTATAATTAATGGATTTTCATATAGTATTTGAACCCTGATTGATGTTTAAAAATGTTGAATATTCATAAACCTGTTCTTTGTACAGGTTTCCAATATAAATAAATATAATACATAATTGTTTAACTATAGTTTTACCCAAAGTCAAGATACCCGAGAAGATCATAAATCAAAACACCTCATTTCTTAAGCTGTTTTACGACAGTTTTGTTTCTCTACCTATTCGGACCAATAGACCTTAAGAATGTAATACTTATGTACATATTTTAAATTAATCATAATTTTCTAATGTGTACCATTCCAAAGAAATCAATCTACCTGGTTGAGTTATACACTACACACTACTCAAATAAAAATGATTACCTCCATCTGGTCTACTACGAGAAATTATAAGAAAATAATGCAAAGATACTATAAAGATACCATACATAGGGGAAGTCTCCCAGTACCGCACACTTAAGGTTACTTGTTAATAAAACCATAAAATTCATGGGAACTTTAATATTTTTTATTTTTTTAATTAACTATGGCATTTTCTAAGTAATAGAATAGCATTTCAAATAATTATTTAATGTAATATTAACACAAAAATATCTTTTAATTAAGTATTAAAAACTGTAGAGTCAGGAAGGTGGCACCGTGCCGGACACTAATAGTACAAATAAAAAAATTATACAAAAAATTATTAAAATTTGCAGTGATCACAAATATGTTGCTCAGAGTACTCAGGAACATCTGCGCAAGCCTCATGAGCCCATTTCTTACAGTTGCAGCACTGTATATACAGTCCGCATTATATCTTCAAAGTATGATAGGCATATCGTTTTGTTTTTTGCTGCCTCACGTGCTCCAATCGAAAAACGGCCAACTGCCTTTGCAGTTTTCTTAGATATTTTTGGTGTAGCAAGTTGTTGCTTGTTACCACCCTCTCTTTTTTTGTCTTTACCAACTTGATATTTTCTTTTTCTTCGAGCATGGTCCTGTAAGGCGAAGATGGCAAAATTGCATTTCTCTAAGCCTTTCGAAGTAACGAAGAAACAAGTTTCGCTACAGAATTTGGGGCTAGTGAAAGAAGTTCAATATCTTTTTGTATGTTAGCAGATACTTCGTCTTTGCTTGTAGAAGAAACGGGTGCAGCAGGATGAAGTTAAGCATAAGGGACTGATGGTTTAGGCTGGTTTGAAGCAGAACAAACAGCGACGACAGAATCAGACGAAATGGTTGGTTAAATAACAGAGATAGCAGAAATAAGCTTTAGTAAGTGTCGGGTATTAGGGTTCAAGTCGAGTGTCCGATATTAGTGACCCGACATGTACGACTAAATGATACATTATGTGTTAATTCACAAGTATATTAACTTTCATTGTACATTAATAGAAAGAATACATACCAACAAAAATCTCAGATGAAAAACTAAACACTAGAACGATCTATGGCAGACAATATATACACGCGTAAATTAACAGCGACATAACTTTATGCAGGCTCAAACGAAAAATAACTATTGGTAACGCGCGGATGCGCGCAGCTGTTCATGGCATATCCCCACAACTATATCCGCTGTACATGTTCGACCGACGTAAAAGAAATATAAATATTGTTTTTAGTTTGTCATATACTAGCTGTGTCCGGTACGAGGTGTCGTCCGGCGTTACGGGACTTCCCCCTAAAGGATCAAATAAATTTTAAGCGTGAAAATAGGAAACTTCAGTTTGGTGAGTAGTGGGGGCAAATAGTTTTTCATATTTTAAGATCGTTTGCATTAATTGTTCAATTTTCCATTAGATTTAACGCTGATCACGAACAGATTTTTTGCAACCTGCCATTTCTTGAGAATTAGTGCGATGTGTGAATGAATTTAATAAATTTAATGTATAATTTAATGTATAATAATGTATAATGTATAATAAATATAATGTTTTATTTTTGAAGCATTAAATTTTCAGTAGTTTTTAATTCTATTTATATTAATTTTTTCGAAATAATAAAGCTATTTCTGGTATTTTTGAGTAGTGTATTCTACACACAAAATTAAATTGTATTGCCGTAAATACAACGTAGAATCAATATTGTAAATGATAAATGGGAAATGGTATTTTAATTTTGATATTTTTACTTCTTTTTACTTAATTTATATTCTTATGAAGTTAAGGATTTTACATCTTATACTTATGCCAAACTATAATATAATTTTAAAGTACATATTGGTACAGATTACTTTATATTATTTATACTTGATTTATACTATAATATGATTTCCATTGTTGATTGAATATACTTATAAAACTTTCACCACAAGAAACTCACTAATAGGATTTATTTCATAATGTAACTTTTGCATTATTCCCAGATAAAACCATATTTTTAAAACATCATTGCCGTTTCAGTCTCCTTCCGCAAACTTTTGATAAAATACAATACAATAAAGTCTGGCCAAAGGAAAATTTGCAATCAATAAATTTTTACTGGTTTCTTAACACAAAAATTTATCCCTTCAATAATCCATTACGATACTGAAAAAATGCATACGGAATAATTCTTAATAGTAGTAAAAAGAAGGATAAGGAATGATGGGTATTAAAACTATAAAAATACAAAGCGATTCACCTGCAGTGCCGATGGCGCCAACCGTACAACATAAAACCTTAACTTGTCAATACATATAGATGTAGGGCCTACTTTAAAAGGACAATAATAATACCTAACTGCATAATGAAATCATAAATTTTAAAATCCTTGATTTTAATTTGATGACTTATGTCTGCCAGATTTGTGAAAAGTGCACTTTACCACTTTAGGTATAATGAATCTTTTCTAACATTTGGTTGGACATTTTCAATATTCCATATAAATAGACATTCATTTTTTTCCCATTGCTCGGACAAATGTTATTTTTGTTGCAAATTAAAGGTAAATGATGCAGTTTAATGATCGTGAACAATACATGGTTTGTACGTGCGTATTATGTTGACGGATTCTTTCTTTTATTCTTTTTATTTTGTGACGACAACTTGGCATTATGCTCTATCAACCAGCGAATAGAATTGATTTTCTCATATCCTCTCAGATGCCTTACCTACCTTCCTTTTAGAAATGAAATGGATAAATGACCAATTCAATAGAAATAGAAATTTGATTTATATATGTATCTCTGTTTGTCTAGCTTTTATTCAACAAGAACAATTGATTGCAAGTTTTAAATGTGTCAATTCAAGAGATTTAGATAGTTATTGGCACAATGGTATTTTGTTGAATATATACAAGTATATATCTTTAATTGTGTAATTTCTCTTGATTTTGATCTGAATTAAGTGATGCATAAGATCGAATATTTGATTTGATAAATAGAATATTTATGTTTTCCAACAATTTACTAATTAGTTAGTTTGGTTATTAGGGAGTGATTTAATAATTAGGGCGGGATTTAATAACCTTCTTTAATAGATAGAACGGGTTTACATTGATTAGCGTAACCTTTGTATAATTTACGATATTTCTTGTAAAATATCCAATAACAACGATATTTTTCAAGTAGAGTTTTGCGTGAAGTAAATAATGATATTTAGTATCCTTAGAGCCATTTTTGTTATCTGGTATTTATAATAACTCGAAACAAGTAGAATAATAATTATATCGGTTTTGTATATATACATTTCGCTGCTTGATATCAATAAAATTATTTTCAGTTTTCTTGCAACTACCTTTAAATTAAGTACTTATCATAAACCTATGACAAGATTGTTAAAATTACTGTTCTTTAAATTCTTTTTGGAATAATTTTATTTGTCTGACTATGGAAGCTAGTTATTTATACCTAAAGCAGGCTAGACTAAAATTCATATATTTTAGTTTACAGTTTACCTATGTAATAGACAATCATAAATTCTTTCTACCCATAACCAAGAATAGAACAATAAGGTACATGATGTACACTCCAGATTGAATATTAAAACAATCAACGGATACGTTTCATGTATATACATTTACTATACCGTACCTACACAGAATCACGTTGAAGTAAAAAATGTAGCAATTTTTATATCCTTGTTTTGTAATGGCATCGAATAGAACTTTATAAGCAAAAAATTTTTATGTTTTGTATAATTTCTCGCTTATGAAATATTTTTTTATAATGCTAGTAAAAAAAATGTAAAATAAAACCTTTTAATATAAATACACGATATTCTCTTATACGCCCCCCGGTGGGTCGATGGCGCCAACTAACAAATACACTTCTCACTTATAACATTTTTAACACTATATCTGAAAAACAAGTAAAAATCAGATGGGCTGAATAGTATTTATTATTTCGATCGCTAAGATTGTGTACCAGAGTTTGTTGAGAATGTTAATATTTTTGGATATAACAACCAAGAAAAAATATATTATACCATATAGTATAGAAAGTCAATAACAATAATTATGATTTGGTCCAATGGATGTGATTTATTTAATAGTTTTTAATTTTTCGTAAAATCAATTGATTTATGGTATTGTAGGTGGTATATTGAATATTTTTTAAATCTATTATTAAAGAAATGAAATACGTTGACACATATTTAATCTGCTTATTCGTCTAGACATAACTCTCTCTTGAAATTCTAAGCCCAACATTTTTGTTTAACCTTAATAATAAACAATTAACGGAATTAATCCATGTAAAAATAACCGTATATCATTCGTAACGTCAAGTTCTACACCTACTTATTGATAAGTTATCTATCTGTTAACTATCCCTTGGAATGAACCCTTTGGCCAGTTCTATTTTCCGGGTCTTTAGTTATTTTTTATATATATTAATTGAAAGTAATTAACTAAAATATATACACGTTTTTTCATCCAATATCTAGATATCTAACATTAATAACTTATTTGTAATATAATACAAATGTAGAAATTCATCATCCCATTCCAAGTTTCGCAGCCATATAGTAAGAGAGACAGACAGTTTGTCTTAAATATTTTAATTTTCAAATTTCTTAATATCTGTGAAGATCGCTAGACGTTGTTCAGCATACCAAAAGCTTGTCGAGACTTTTTAATTCGATTTTGCACATCTGCATCTGCTCCACCGTCTCTTGTAATGTAGATTACGAGATACTGGAAACTCTCTACTTCATTTTTGTACGCCATTTAGACAGAAGACATGGAATTATTATGCCAATTCGAAGAAGTTTTATCTTTCCAGTGTTTATCTTTAGTTCAACTTGTAAGGCATACTTTTCACGCTTTACAAGTACTCCATAGCTGTTGAGTATGAGCTGTTGAGTTCACATCATATCTCGCTTTGAGCTATCGAACGCCTGTTTGGAATCCACAAAGAGCATATATGTGATGTTCCATAGGAAAGCCAAAAATTGGCTTAGTTATAGTATTTTGAATAATATAGTATTTGTAAAATGAAAATCTCAAGTTTTGAGATATGGAGGTTCATAATTAACAATTATTGTATACAATTGTTGAGGTGGAGGTTTGGAAAATATCTTTTTTTATGTAGTACTTAATAAATAATCGACTCAAAATCGATTGCATAATTTTCAGGACATGTCTGGGCAGTCTAATCAACCTAAACATGAAAAACGATAAAATTTGCCCAAATGCTTATTTTTAGCTATACTGACAATTTGGTTTTGTAAGATAAGGTCCCTTTTCATATGGAATATCACATATAACGTTGACTGCCACTCAACTGACTGCTCTAAAATAACTCTTAGCATGTTAATGTGGTCCACACAGAAACGTCCGGGTTTGAAACCAGCTTGTTTATTACTGAGGGTATCCTCCAAACATTTCGAGATACGGTCGTGCCTTCTTAGGCAGTTTGATAACAAGGTCTTCCATCCAAGCATTTGGGATAACGTTACATTACCAAACTTCGCTCACTATTGGCATTAGAATTTTCGAACTCATTTCGATGTACACCTTTAGCAGTTCCGCCGGTTATCCGGAACCTGGAGCTTTTCCGTTTTTTATTGTCCTATTGCGGCTTTTATTTCTGTACAGCTTGGAATACCTTCGTTAAACCTTCTAACTTCAGTGGATTGGCCAATTAGGCTTCTATAGCTACATTTTCTAGAGGTTCATTGAGTAGATCAGAGAAATACTTTGTCCCATCTATCAGTTTGTTTATTTTCCATAGGAATTAAAATTCCATCGCACATGACAATTTTCTGTGAAAGTCCTGTTTGCTAGCTTTCGCGCCAGATGGCATATTTCTGCGGCATTGTTGTTTACTGCGGCCTCTTGGGCCTTTGCCGTGATTCCTTCAATGAACCGTCTTTTATCTTTACGGGCGCCCTTAGATATTTGCCTATCCAACTGGATATAATTTCTTCGAAGGTTCGCTGGTGCAACGTCTTTGTTTTGGTTTCGATTTATTTATAGTTTTAAAGTTCTTGTGTCCATAATTATTTTCCATGTGGCATCCGATATCCATTTCTTTCTGTCATAATTTACGTTACCTAGAATATTTTGGGCTGTTTGGGTTAAAGCGACTTCTAACATTCTACAATAATTTTATAAATAGGAAGTAAATTACAATATAATGATTTGTTTACCACACATCCTTGTCAGTAATTTTCCTAATAGATATAAAAAATCTTCAGATCTATGGCCTTCAAATTTATTTAAAGAAAATATGTGTTTATGCACACCTGAGAAATGAATTAAAAAATATTTATCCTAAAATTATATGCATACTATGTTGTACACTACTTTTTGTTTACTTATAGTTCAGCAGAATCAGTTTTACTTTGAGGTTTCAATCTTGAAAAACAAACAATCAATAAATATGGAAATAAAGTATATAAAGGTTGGTTAATGTTTACACTTTGTGTGGATTAGATTAGATTTGGTTATGCAATATCCGAAAAGTTGAGGGTAATTTTTCCAGAATACCTCCGATACCATATACCTACATAAAGATTAACGCCTGAACTTATTTATTACTAGCTGACCCGATCGACCTTGTCCTGTCCTGTTGTATATCCATTTTCTGAATCGTGAGCTATGGTCTTTTGTTCATACAAAAATCCAATAGAAAAAAGCACTTTCAGTTTTTCCCGAATTTTACAATTTTCCGGGCACCTTTTTCAAATTTACTTTCCGTAACCTTATTCGGACTATTAAGCATATTTCTGAAAAAATTAACTAAATTGGTCCAACAAGTGATGCGCTTACCAACGAACAGAATTATTTTATTTTATTTTTATTATGTATAATCTATATTCATACATTATAATTTATTTATCATATAATATTATTTCCATTGGCTATTTTAATTGAGAAAAAACAATTATTGGTAGTCTAATAATTACAAGAAAAGGAAAGCAAATATACTAAGCACTAATACTCCAAGCTATTTTAATTTACATTTCATTATAATAGTTAGGAATACTTAAATAATAATATGCCTAAGATATATGATAGGTATATTTATATAATATGCCTAATTTATTGCGGATGAAGCACTAATTCTACTCGTGAAGCGGTCAGCAACTCGATTATTCTAGCTACGTACCTATAATTTAATATAAACAATAGAGTGGAGTCTGGAGTGATTTACATGAAACATTCTTTTGTGTTTTTTTATCAGAATATCATGATGGTACGTTATGTTCTGATCAATGTTGTTATTACATTACTTTTTTTTTTTAAATAAATTTTAATGTAATGTACTTCCTCTTGCACCAAGTCGGTTTATTTTTTCTTGTCCTTTTTACGTAAGATATTTTTTAGACACCTATTACTACTTCACCATACATAAGCGCTAGAATATTGAAGTGCGATTTATAGACAAATTATGTAGCTTTGCATAATGCAATACATATCAAGCATTTAAAAAATTACATAATTCAATGTATAATTTTTTCAAAATACAGTAATACCTCATATAATGCGCCCTCTTATTACGCTGTTTCGTTATACCGCTCTTTTTCTGAATCCAAAAAAAAATTGAAACATGAAAAAATGGAAAAACGAAATAGTAAAAAAAACTAAAAAATTGGGTTTTTGTTTTTATCTTTGTATATTATTTTCGTCCATGCCGATATTTTATTCAATAAGCAAACTGTTTACTACAGAATTACTTTAATATATTTATTTTTATATCTATATATTGAACTGAGTTAAATTTACTTAAAATTTATTATTGAATAAT
>JANTOP010087324.1:0-20405 GCA_027564815.1 Symmerus nobilis
GTTGTTGACAGATGTCAAAGCAATAAAAATAACATGGAGTTAAGGCTCGTTCACAATAAACATTATCTATACAGCCATCTATTTGCAAAACCGCATTTGATATGAATAGACCTGGTAAACGGTCAAAATTGGTACTTTTTGGTTTTTTCCTGTATTTTATTAATCTGATGATTGAATGAAATCGTATTTGTAAGTCGGCCGTCTGGACAGCATGCGTGCTGGTCTAACGCCACTTGTTTCAGGCTGTGCCTCTTTCTACTTTTCTCTTTTTGTTTCTTTTCCGATTGTTTTTGCGTATTTCGCCCCATAGCCAAATTTCTCGGAAAAATTATTTGTATTTTGTTGATCGGCTTCATATTTATGACAATCTTACGGACTGACATAAAACGGTTCACGTAAAACGGCCACTTCACGCAACACACCGCAAGCGAGAAAAGTCGAAATGGCTCTTTCGCCCCGTAGCTCTTTTTGCCCCATTCTACTCTACACCATACTACTAGGAAAGAAGTGACTTAAGACCTTTTTCCAGTGGTTGGGGGAGACCACTTAAGGTACGTGTCCATTTCAGTGAAATACTATCGGGAGCTGCTCTCGACAGTGTTTCTCTCAAGTGACTACAACTCTCAGATAGTGAACTATTGTTGAGAATTGTTCTCAAGTGGACACAATTAATAATTAATCATTTCTGATAGTTGCTCTCCAAATACCAACACGTTCCGTTTTTTGATAGTTTAGTCTTGAGAGTTTCTAAACAACGAAATGGCTTCTAGAAAAAAGTGGTAAAATGAAGAAAGCATAGAGATGGCATATATGAGAAGAACTAGCATATTATTTCTATTTCTACTATTTCTTATTATCTTGACACATTACAGCCCGAAATTTTCACATAGAACTTTACCTGAATTATTATTAGAAAATATACTAATCCATTGAAATCTCCATATTTTTATTTGGATTCGTATTTTGTTAGAAGAGTTAATTATTCCTGCCAACTTTCACTAATTTCTTTTCATAAATTCCTGAGTTATTCAATTAGGAATTTTTTGAATCCATGGAAACCTACATATTTTTTTGGATTTTTATAGCGTTAGATGAGTTCATTAAATTCAATAAACTCAATAAAATGAAATTAATATTAAATGATACTAAAAATTAAATTGTGAATTTAAAAGAAAATTCGGTATTCGGTAAATTTCAACTCTGATTAGATTCTCGGTTGATAAAAATTACAACCATTCATTTGCCAAAATTTTTAAAAATATGAGTTATGGGGATGCTCCTGACCTTATGGTATCAATACATCACATAAGTCATCTATTGAATCAATTTCGAAATATCAAAATTTTAAATTTTAAATTCACAGTCGAGAGTACCGACACAATTCAACAGTGGACACGGTTTTTGAGAGAACTATCTCAGAGTAAGCTCACCATAGTCTGATAGAGGCTCCCTGATAGTCATAACTTCCCGAAATGCTCTCAAATGGACAAGCAATTGAGAGTAGCTCTCGCGAGTTGCCCGTCATGTGGACACTTACCATTAGAGAAGTACTTGTACATTACCTAAAATATTGTAAATAATCCGTTAGCAGTCAGGACCGGTAAAGAAAATATTAGGAAATTCATTAGCAGTACAGGAAATATCAATGAAATTATGGGAGCTTTCCCGATAGGTCGAAAGGCAGTGTAGATAACTTAAATTATGTGGAATTTTTAAAAAATAGGCGTTAATTGTGAGAAAACGGTTAGATATGCTACACTTTTCATCATTTTACTTTATAATCCAATTTCCACTGTCCAAGTGACCCTACATTCCCGTATAAAATTTCAATATTAAATTAGTTTTTTTTTTAATAAACATTTTATCCAAATATCATACATCTCATTTTTCAACCTAAAATCTAATGGGGTGCAGTCTAATGAGCACAAGGCTCACGCCCTTGAAAATAAATGAAATTTTGAATAAATGAGATTTTTGAAGCATTTTTTTTTTGGAAAATTTGAAATTTCGTGAAAGAACCGTTATCTGGTGGAAAGTAGATTTAGAAGACGTTAAAAATTAAGTACGAATATTAGAGTTTTCTTTGAGCTTACAATGGATTGAGAAAGCTTTTAGCGAATATTTCATAATTTCATCAAAATTTTATGAATGGAATAGCAATTAGATTCCAAATTATATAGAATAACATTTTAATTTCAAGCTTTCAATGAGCTTTAGACATTTTTAAAGCTTTTGTTTTTGGAAAATTCGAAATTTTGTTCAAGGATCGTTATCTGAATAGAAAATAAATTTCTTAACGAAAAAAATAAAGTTCGAAAGTTAGAGCTTTCGTCGAGCTTTTAATAGTTTTGTTAAGCTTTCTGATTCACAATAAAATTTTTGATTTTTCTTTGATAAATTTTAACTTTTCCGAAATATTGTACAGTCTACAGCCCAGCCTAGCAAATTCATCTGCCTTTTCATTACCATCGTGTCGTGCCCACTGTGTCCAGGCATCCAACAGTCATTAACAAGTCTAAACCCTACTCTACATGC
The DNA here is from genome assembly GCA_027564815.1 of Symmerus nobilis. Classification (NCBI taxonomy): domain Eukaryota; kingdom Metazoa; phylum Arthropoda; class Insecta; order Diptera; family Mycetophilidae; genus Symmerus; species Symmerus nobilis. The sequence goes on from JANTOP010087324.1 coordinate 2,536, forward strand.
GGCCATGATCTTAATCGTCGCTTGGCTATCTACGTAGAGTGTAATCCTGGTATCAGGAAGTTCTTTACTTGATACCAACTCTGCCGGTTTCTTTATTGCAAAAATTTCCGCTTTGAAGGCACTGCAGACACCCAATAGTCTATTGGACTCTTGGATCTGCAGCGTGTCCAAGTAAACCCCCGCTCTCACACTGTCATTCGTATTAGATCCGTCGCAGGAATTCCGTTATCTCGCATAGCAGAGTTCGAATCGTATATAGACGTATCGAGACGTATATAGAGCCTCAAAATCGTAACATCTTGTGATACTGTCCGTTTGCATCGGTGTATTTAATCCCTCGAATTGGCAGAGTATTCTGTCATGGCCAAGGTTCGTCGAGAATGGTTTCCAGTTAAAAAACTGTTCCTTGGTTTGAGACCAACCAGTCATCAACCCATTTTTCGAGTTCTTCATAAATTGTGAAGCTCTGCTCTCTGAGGGAATTGATACAGACAAGTAATAATCTAATGGAACCAAGACAGATGAATAAGGCGACTGGGATAATACTTCTCAATTCAATGCAGACGGGTAAATTCGCGGAAGGCTCATAAAAAGGCCGGTAAGGCCTGTCATGAAAGGTCATTTCTCTTTTCCAATATATTTTTTTTTTTTATTTTCTCCCGGCTTTTCATCCGAGTCTTTCCCACATTTTGTCGATTACGTGAATCTCAGTCTTGACATTTTTTTACTTTTCCGGGTATCATGTCCAACGGTGTCCCAAGGCTTCTCTAGGCTTTCCGGACTTCCACATTTTCGGAATACCCACAGGTTTTGTCTGAAGAAATTTGAAGCTTTCCCAAAAAAACGTCAAAAGTTTAGAAAGATTTTTGAAAGCTTAACATTAAAAATTGATTTTATATAGTTTGAAATCAAATTGTTATCCGATTTATTAAATTTCAATGAAACTTCAAATTTTCGCAAAAGCTCTTCCAAAACCATTAAAGCTAAAGGAAAGCTTTAAGTTACGAAATCAATTCTGTACCGTTTGAACCGTATTTTCTATCTAGATAACGATCCTTTTACGAAATTTGAAGTTTTCCCAAAAAAAAGCGTCATAATTCTAGAAAGCTCTTTGAAAGCTTAAAATAAAAACAGGATGTCTGTAAAATAATTATTGGTAATTAAAATTGAGTTCAGATACCCAGGTTCTTAGTTACCTGGGTTCTCAAAAACGAAATATTGCTTAAAGATAATTGTCTTTTTTATCGGGGCGAAATAGGAGGCACTTTCGCCCCTTTTTGTTCCACTCTTTGGATTATCTATCACTACATATTATTATCAGTTCGGCAGGTTGTTAAGTTTTGATTTATAAGTCCAATCAATCTCTTAAATTGTCCCTTTAAAATTATAGGAAAACAGGATGTATTCATTTCGATGCCAACCGGTTCCGGTAAATCTCTTTGCTATCAACTACCGGGCGTATTATATCCGGATAAAATAACCATCGTCTTTTCGCCATTGTTGGCATTAATCAAAGATCAAATGGATCACTTATCGAAAATCAAACAATGTGCGGAATCGATAAATTCCAAAATGACCACCAAAGATCGGGATCGGGTCCTGAACGATTTGAAGAGTGTACGACCGAATACAAGATTTTTGTATATAACCCCGGAACAGGCAGATACGGAATCGTTTAAGAATCTACTCGCTAGGCTAATGAAAAATAAAATGATTTCCTACATAGCTGTCGACGAAGCTCATTGCGTCAGTCAATGGGGACATGATTTTCGTCCGACCTACTTAAAATTGGGAGCGTTACGTTTAACTTATCCAAGCATACCATGGATTGCGTTAACGGCAACCGCTTCCAAAGAGGTGGTTGCCGATATTATAAAAAGTTTAAATTTAAAATCGCCGATAGCCACCTTTCGGACGCCATGCTTCCGGAAGAATCTCTTCTACGATGTCGTTTATAAGAATACGATTCAAAATGATTATGAACATTTAAAGGAATATATTGAATCATGTTTGAAGGATGATTCAACGACGGATATCGAAAATCCGAAGCATAAACCATGCGGAATTGTTTATTGTCGTCGGCGAGAGGATGTTGAAGTTGTGGCAAAACGTTTATCTAAGTATGGGGTAGGAGCGATGGCTTATCATGCCGGGTTAAAGGATCGGGAACGGTTAGAGGTACAGGAGGATTGGATGGCTGGGAAATTTCCGGTTATTTGTGCAACGGTTAGTTTCGGTATGGGTGTCGATAAGGCAACGGTACGGTTTGTTGTCCATTGGGACGTACCACAAAGTGTAGCCGGTTATTATCAGGTAAATTTAATCCCTAATCTGGACAGTAAATTAATTTTATTTCAATTAAATCCCGTAGGAATCCGGTCGAGCTGGTCGTGATGGTAAACCATCATTTTGTCGCCTTTACTATTGCCGAATGGCCGTTAAATCGATTAATTTCTTACTGAAATCCGACATGGAAAAGTATAAAAATTCGTCGAAGAAGGAGGCAACGAAACGAGCGTTTCAAGATTTCCAACGGGTCTGCACGTATGGCGAAACGTTCGCCTGCCGACACCGGTTATTTTCCGATTATTTCGGTGATGAACCGCCGCATTGTGGGGATCGATGCGATGTCTGTAAATGGCCGAGTAAGGTTAAGAAAGCATTGGATGTCTTTCAGCAATTATCGATGAATACCTATACCGGAACATCCATTCAATCGGCTGTCGGTAACACCGATGATCTGTATGGTGGTGGACGGGCAAAGAATTTGTATGAGGGGGATGGAGAGGGGGAGGGGGATGATGATGGAGACGAGCGTTCGGCGGTGGCTGGACGAGAGACAACCGCATTGATACAACAACGATTGGCGGCTAGAAGAGCGGATGCGGTTAAGAAATTGGAAATGTTACCGTCCAATAAAATTACTCGAATTAAATTTGGGACGAGTACTGCAGTAAAGGTAAAGTTTAGCTTTGTCGATGCTTGATATCAATTGTAAACGATTTTGGTAACAGACCGTGCTCCAAGGAATTAATTTTTCCTGAGTTCGATCCGTGGTAAATTAGTTTAATTAGATTTTAAGAATTTTTAGCAAATTATCTATAGATTTTTTCTAATTATTTCATTTATTGTAATGCATATTTTTGCACAAACTTTAAATTAAATTAAATTAAGTTAATATCCACAGTAGTGGCCGTAGAAAATGCTGCTTCGGCATTAGTAGTACTGTAAGTATTGTAATTGTACGATAATTCTTATACATAAGTCAAAAACCAGCATGTAGACAATATCTCGATGATATTCAGTCTAATATAATAAAAGATCCGAACAAGTTTTGGAATTATATCGGGAGGAAGGAAGGGTCCAGTGACTCCCCTTGCAATATGCATTATAATTCCTGCACAGTTTCTGGGGGAACTGCCAAGATGTTACTTCGAATATAGAGTCGATATAAAATCTGAGCGTATCTGTGTCTTGTAGATCCGCTTACCTGATTGGGAATAATATACCAAACCAAAAAGTCACTTAGCCAACACTGGGAGCAAGATAATAGGTGTAGTGAGCCTAGAGATAACAACGGATGTCCTCCGTGATGCTCTTCTGGCCTCCTATGAACAAGCATGCCCATTGGAAAACAGTGAGCAGTAAAAGAGAATTCTCATGGCGGAATAAACTCCCTTCCTCACTCAGGAAAAATACTAGGAGCAAAAACAATCGGGGGATTCTACTAATTACAGAGAGCCCCTAACCGAAGAAGCTAAAAGAAGATCATGGAAAAAATTCTGGCAGAACATCGTGGACTTACCCTCAGGTACTAAAATCCACAAGATTCTTTCAAAAAGGGGGCGCTGCCAAAATAAGCTTCCTGAAAAGCCAGCTGCTATTTCAAACTCACTTTCTAGAATCTGAAATCCTTGAATAAGCTACTACGGCTATTCAAATGCCTCCCAATGGTTGTAAGTCCCTTCAGGAGACATTGGAACTTAGCCTATAATATCTTCAAACCGAATATTCTTAAAAGGGCCATTAGCACGTTCAAGCCATACAAATCAACTGATGCAGACGGTATATTGCCAAAATATGCTCGAAATGCTCCAAATCGGAGCAGCGGAAGCTATACCGATTCTCAGTAGAATCTTCAAAGCTAGTCTGGAATTAGGACACATTCCCTTTTTGAATGTTATACTTTCGTTTACATACGGCCGGGTGCGACGACTCGGTTGGCTATTGGTGACTGGATACAGGCCATGCTGAGGTCCCGGAGAATCAGGACCACTCTGGGGGAGGAACGAATAATAGACACAAACATTTCATATATTTATTTAATTTTGGTAAAAAGAGCTGCCCCCCGCAATTGGCGCCTCTCAATACTATCCCCATTGTTGCGGTCTCTGATAGTCGGCGGGCTACTGCAAATCCTGGCCAGAAATGGGTTTCAACCATAGAGTACCCAGATGACCTAATACACTCTGTGACCGACTACAGGAAACCCTCTCGATACAAAATTGGTGTGAAACTTCTGCTCAGTGCAGGTATTCATAATTTCAGCCTATTAAAATCCACTGCATATGCCTCTCTCCAACTCCATCTATTCCTATCTCGGACGTATTTTCTCCAATTATATTTCAATTGCTTAATGGCATCAGTTAACGTAGTAGGAGGCCTACCAGCACTTCTACGCCATTCTATCGAGTTTTATTAAAGAAACTTCACTCGATATGGCGGAACATTTTTTACTAAATACTTGATGAGGTAAACTCAAAAATAATTTAAGGTTTTTGAAAAATAGAACTTTTTGTTCGAGTTAAGGACTTTTAAAAAATCCACGATTTTCCTTAACAATCTTCTTGGTAATTTCTTGACCAATATTTTGAAATAGAATTTTTTTTTATTGAAAATTCGATGGATTTGATTGACAGTTTTATCCTGAACGAAATAACATCGACTGTTCATAATGCTTGACAAATCCTTTTTGAGATTAGCTTAGATATTAGGGACTTTAAATACATATTTGAGAACAATTCTGTATAATTACATTTCTTCGATCGGGAAGAAAATCCTTTCCCTAGAGGTCCCTAGAGTTCGACCTTGAGAGAGTTCGTGGGTTGAAAATTGTGCCTGAAATGGCCTCTAATAGCCTCTATTGGCCCCTAATAACCTCTAATGTCTTTTAATAGCCTCTAAGGGCCTCTAATAGCCACTTATGGCCTCTTATGGCCTCTAAGAGCCTCTAATGGTCTCTAATAGCCTCTATTGGCCTCTTATGGCCTCTAATAGCCTCTAATGGCCTCTAATAGCCTCTTATGGCTTCTAAGAGCCTCTAATGGCCTCTAATAGCCTCTATTGGCCTCTAATAGCCTCTATTGGCCTCTAATAGCCTCTTATGGCCTCTAATAGCCTCTTATGGCCTCTAATAACCTCTAATGGCCTCTAATAGCTTATAATTGCCTCTAATAGACTCTAATGGCCTCTAATAGCCTCTTATGGCCTCTAATAGCCTCCAATGGCCTAATAGAAGCTCTAGCTTCTAATTGCCTCTAATAACCTCTAATGGTCTCTAATAGCCCTAAATAAGCTTATAATCCATTCGACTGTGGATAGTAGGTGGTTTTGTTGATATGATGTATGCCTAGAGACTTGCTGAGTTCGTCAAAGAGTCGAGATTCGAGTTGGGCATCATGATCTTTAGTTATGGTGGAGGGAACATTAAACCTTGGCACATATTGACATAGGATATCCGTTTTGGCAGAAATATCCAGTATAGGGAAAGCTTAAGGCCATCTAGGCCTTAACGCCATTTTATCCCAAGATAAATCGCCAATAAATGCCGAGTACATGACAGGTTGTCTGAGGGTCTGTTATATTTTGCTGAATGCAAGATTGTATTCAGCTGGCTTTTTGGATTCATCTTAAGCAATAACGACAGACAGGAATATATAGGAGTCTTCCCTGTGAACATAATTCACCATTTCGACGAACTATTGAATTTACCGAATCGAAGTAGGAGCGGCAAGTTTGCCGATAGCTTCGAACCTATTTTCTGCCAGGAGTATGCCTCTTTCAGATATAGTATCGGTCAGGAAATTTAAGGAAGTACAGCCGAAGGTACAATTGGAGGTACAAACCTTTTTTCGGTTTTATGATCGTCCTCCTATTCGCTAGTCTCCAAAATTTGGACCAATCAAGACCTCGAAACCTCCTTAGGCGGAAATGTATTAGAGTAAATTCGAAAAGGCCAAATGGAGTAGTAATTCCGATTTTACAAATGTCCAGGGAAGCGATACGGATTTGATGGTCGGGTTGATCCTAGAAAAAATTTTGCATCCATGTATTTGACTTGAAAAGTCCTGTATGTATGGAATTGGATATCTGCCGACGACTGTTCGGGCGCTTAGACGTCAATAGTCACCCCAAAGTTTCCAATGTTCTCTAATCATCTTCGAAATGATGTGTAGAGGCGAAGAAGCTGGAGAAGCGGAGGGTCGGCAGATAAATATGGCTGAACTCTAACTATGGGTCGTCAAACTAGGAAATTTTCCCCGTCATATGCGATAGGATTTGGCCTGTTAGCTCGGACAGTAGCTGCCGCAACAGATAGAGGGGTGTTTGAGTCCAGAAGTCGTTTCCGTAATCGGTCTGTTAACTGCAGTTAGAATGGAATTTTGCGAGAACTGCCGTCGAACATCCAACCCAAATCCACTTCCATTGGCGTCAAATTTAAAATCGATCCGCAATCCGCGATCGATTTTAACCAGAGATTTGTTTATATGATTACCGTGCACTATATTCGAAGTGCTGCCCAACCGGGAAGATCACATTTGTGAATACCACACATTCGTAAACCACCATATGGAAAATGCAGGGTTGGAAGAGCAAAATGCTAATTGCACGCCAAATAAGCTGGAGGGATCAGTTGATGGTTATGAAATATACGCACAAGTTATGGTCCACCAGACCTGAAAAAATGGTACCACGGGTTCAGAAGTCTCCGATAGAGACACCTACAACTGCTAGAGAATCAACTAGCGGCCTGGCCTGAGAGCTGAGGACCCTGTATTGGGTGAAACGTGGGGGCTTTGGTGACTTACATCGCGGGTAGAGTATTGATAACTCGCTGACGGGATGCCGGTGAATGTATTTCGGACGCCCTGGATACCCTACCGGGGAAGCGGCATAGGTAGGCTGCGCCACACCGAGGGGATCGCATAGAGATTAATTGGATTGTGGCATTCAGTCCCCTATGAACCTAGGGGATCCGTGTCTTAAAATGGTTACTAATCTCATATCACAAATACGAGAAGTTTTGGGAATTGGGGAAATAAAAAACGAATTAAATATATTTTTTATAAATAAATTTTATTAACTCAAATCATTTTCAATAATTTTTAATCATTTTTATTACCTTCTTTCTTCCAAATTCCACTTCTTGAGAACACCTTTTGGCTGGTACGATTGTTAACGTTTTCTTTGAGGACCCTCATATTCATATCCATATCTGGACTTTAAGTTATTACTTTAATCTGATTGTAGCTCATTTTTATCAAAGCCACTCTCAATATCGATTTAGGAAGCATCGCACTGCCGTTTACCATTTCCGCTTTTGAAAGAGCATAAAGTATTCTATGACTTGGATCTCTTAGGCGTCTCTCGTTGGCGTCTTTCTATTGTCTATAGTCTGTGTACATTGACAATCCAACCCTAGCTTTGTACATTCTAAAATTATAATTAATCCTTCTGATCATTTCCCTGCAGATTCCCGGCCTAACAACGACCGTTCGTGAGAAATTCCTAACAGCATTTGCGGATATTATGAAGGATAACATATCCAAGTGTATAACCGATATACCCGATCATCCATTACGTTACCGCGATTTTGAGGAGATAGCTGCCGAAATTGAATATCAATGTTTCACCAAAAATATAGCCATCGCCCTCTATCGACGCAGTGTTATGTTTGAAGTATTGCTCTCAATTATATTTTAGCTCTCAAATTTAAAATGTTTAAATTTTAGCTCAACGCCCTAAAGAAGCACACAAGGAACGGTGAATTAATACCCGCATTGAAAACGTTCGATCCGAAAAAATCGAATCATGGTGAAATGGAACAATCGACGATGTTAAAACGAAAATTGGACGATACGGAGACGAACGGATTTCAAACGGCTAAACAAATAGCTAAGCGACCACGTTCAATGAAAAAAGATCCATTAAATCAAACGGAGATCAGTTCATTCTTTATGAAGGTGGATAAACCGATCAAATCGGAACCGATCGGATCCGAATCGGATAACGAAATTGATAAATCAGTAGTTTACGATCCGGTGATTTCGGAGGAGGAGATGGATGTCTTATCTAAACCGAATGAGACATCAGCAACATACGAACCAATTGCATCGGATGAGGAAATGGAACTGAATCCCCTGGATTCAATTCGAATAAAACAAGAACCGATTGACCGGGACGATTCAACATTAACGAATGGTAACCGATCACCGGATTACGGACCCGATGAAAATATCCCACTGTCTAAGGATGGTTCTGGGTTTAAACAGCCCGAATTGCCGAACATAAAGATGGAGAAGCAATCGGTTGATTCTGGTTTCGAAACGCCACTATTTCAACCCGACCGACCGATTAAACGGGAAAAGGGAACGGAAGGTGATTGTTTGGGGTCTGGTAATGAAACTCCTCGATATACACCCAATTACCAGCCGCCAATTAAATCAGAGAAGAAGCAGGTCTGTATATCCGATCGACCTATGAATTCTGGTAACGAATCGACTGATAACCAGCTGATTGAATCGGGACTTAAAACCCCGGTTTATATACCAGATTCGTTGACAAATTCTGGTACCGAATCGACTGATAATCAGCCGATTGAATCAGGCCGGAAAACTCCGGTTTATATAACAGATCCGTCGATAAATTCTGCCGTTGATCAGTTAATTGAATCCGGTTTTAAAACTCCTGTCTACACCCCAGATCGATCGATAAAATTAGAAAAAGACACCTACCCGCAAACGGGTGGTAATTTATCATCCACAGATGATATATCTTCCCAATCCGGTTTTAAAACGCCTCTTTATACACCGGATCGATCGATAAAATTAGAAAAAGATAGCTACCGGGTGAATTCGGGAGGTAAATCATCATCCTCAGATGGTGTATCCTCCAAATCCGGTTTCAGAACGCCTCTCTATACATCAAATCGCTCTATAAAATTAGAGAAAGATCAAACTAAGCAGGGGGACCCCGGTATAGAAACTCCTATATATAAACCACCCGATAAACTGAAAATAAAAACGGAAAAACCGGAGAAATCGACATCGGTGGTTAAAAATAAACGTCCATTTGAATCGGGCGATAAAACCCCTCTTTATATCCGCGATCCGCCAAAAGTTACGCCAACCGACAGCAGTCGAATCAAATCGGAAAAGATTGTCGACGAAACGATCGACGACGATATTGATTTTGACGATATCATCTCCGAAATAGATGGTATCGTGGATGCGGTCGTTGATAAACCCGTTCCAATGCCAATAATCGAACCGGAACCGCCCATTTCGGAAATGGACGATTTGTTGGACTTGAAGCGGCGACAATTAGATGTCGTCCAACGACAAATCGAATTGAAATCAAAAAAACAAATTGGTCGGGTCGATCGGAAGATAAGTCGTCGATTGGAGCGACAGGCACGTGATCGACATAATTTCTTCAAGGACTTGTTCGATAATGATTTGGATGGGTTCAGTGAGGATGAGGCGTTCAATTTCGGTAAGTCGAAGCGAGACCCGAACATTTCACTGGCCGTTTCATCATCGTCCGATGATCCGGAATCGGAAGAGGATACAAAAATGAATGCTTACGATCGATTTTTTTCGAAAAAACGGAAATCAAAGAAACGAACTGTTACACCAACCGTTCAACCACCAGTTCCCCAGAAACCAATGGTTCAGAAACCACCCGAAAATGAGATCCCCGATGATCCGAATAAGAAATCGGTCGTTGATAAGCAAATATTAGCCGATATCTTAGATGGGATTCGGGCAAAACAGCAAGCGGAAAGTGAGGCGGCTATAGCGCGACAATTGAAAAGTAAAGTTGAATTTTTTAACGATCGAAAGGAATTGGAGGATAAAACACAAATATCTGAGATCGTTAAGAAATATTTGATGCCGTATTTTCAGGAACAAAAACTTAGCTCAGCAGATTTCCGATCAGTGGCTAGAAATTTCACGCATCAATTTTATGAGCGTCCAGAAGGTGAGTGACGTCTCTACGCATCCATCTCATATTTATTAATCGCCATCTTTCTATGTATTTTTAGGAGCAAATGCTATGAAAATGTATATTTATAATTATTTTGCCAGACGGAATATTTACGTAAGCGGAGATCGGCGTAATCCTACGCCATAAATTTAATCGCAGCTTACAGGTTATATGGAGGATTCCGATTTGTTTATTTTCCTTATAAAATGGCGACCAAACGTGTTCGGAACGTCGCTGTTTGTAAGATTGCATCAACATATTTTTCATTTATTATATAAATTAGGATAAATTTAAGCATAAATTCGTTAAAATTTTAATTATAAGAAACATTTAAAATTTCGAAATTACCGATTTTGATTTCTTGCGATCTGAAATACTAAATAAATTAGCAATCACTTTGAATCACTCGTGTTAGCGGAGTTGTATCTACGACAATGATAGTCCCAGCGGTTCACCTAATTATCTCGTACTTCACGGAATCGATTTTTTATTTTAAAATCAAGAAACTGCTCTTCTGAAATTAAAAACGTTGAAAATTGAGAATTGGGCTCTTCTTTCCGTAATAAAAAAATCATTTCGGCTCGTTTATTATTTAATTCAGAATAATTCTTGAATCTTTATATCCATTAGTTGATTGAAATGAGAAAATTATTCTTAAATTATTCCAAACCTTCAATATGTCAAGACGTGTTGATGAGGAGTCTGGCAAGCGTCTCGTGCCCTATGGAGGATACCCAGCGTAACTTAAATGGAAATGTCACTATAAAAACTAGAAGCTCCAAGTTTAAACCTAAATGAAGGTTTATCCAGTCTTTTTCGTAGGATAAAAATTGCCTGATTTTCAATACCAATCCATGTCCATGGAGCGACTTTCAAAAGGGCATGAGCTATCCTACCCAAAATGATTGAACGATTCCATACGAGAGTCTTGGAGGACTCTACTCATCAGGCTCGACAAGAATGGGACCACAAAAGAATATTGACAAACTATAAAATAGTTGAATGGCGAGGTCTCAACGATCCAGAAAAGTATCTCGGAGAACAAAGCGTCTTTAAAACTCGTGGCCCCCCAAAGTGTCAGATGTCTTTTCTTGAGACAAGCACAGCCAAGGAGAGTCTAGCGGAGGTCGAAAGTAATTATTAAATGCTGGGTTTGATAAGATTTCCTACCAAATGCTCACGAGGGCTTTCGACAATACCTGAAGCTTGGCGTGGAGGAAAAAAGAGTACAAGGGGGGATCCCACAGTGAAGTGCCCTAAGTCCAATGGCTTTTAATCTCTATACCACAGTTTTTCACATAATTCACGATGAAAGGACGGCTCTTTTCCAGTATGCTGATGACATAATATCATAATATCGGCTGAATCAAACAAAGCCAAGTCGATATCAAACTTGGAAAGCAAAATAAACTGGTTTCTGAAGATAGCAAGAAGTCTGGCCTTAATCATAAATCCTAAGAAGTCTATCATCATGGCTAGGTCGAGATGGAAGCCAAACAACATCCCTATCAACAATCAATTCAGTAACAATCAATCACGTAGATCTCATATCAAGGAGCCCATTCGTGCAACAGCGGGTCTGCTAGGGGTGGCCGTCACCCCAAACAGGTTATAAATTTGTACAGGGCCCTTTTTAGGAAAAAACTTGAACATGCAAGCTCCTCGACTCTAAATGCGCCAAAGAGTGCTACTCAAAAAATAGGAACAATGCAAAATCAGCCTGAATCTTTAGTGATCTGAAAAGTAAAAGCCGTAAAATTTCCAATCTCAATTTATAATATATGTCCAGTTCTGTTTCAGAGAATTTTCTAAAATTTTGTAGATAAAAACTTTGAAGATATTTTAATGGAATTTGTGAAAAAAATTTCAAATCTACCGATTAAGTTTTGAATTAAAAAAAATTTAAAAATAGCCGATATATGAAATAGTCTATTTAGAAGCAAAGTTCAAAACAAGTACTTGCATATCTCCAGTACCGTTTCAGAGAATTTTCTGAAATTTTGAAGATAAAAACTTTGAAGATATTTTAATGGAATTTGTGAAAAAAATTTCAAATCACCGATTAAGTTTTGAATTAAAGAAATTTAAAAATAGCCGATATATGAAATAGCCTATTTAGAAGCAAATTTCAAAACAAGTACTTGCATATCTCCAGTACCGCTTCATAGAATTGTCTGGAATTTGGTAGATAAAAACTTTGAAGATATTTTAATGGAATTTGTAAATAAAATTTCAAATCTACAGATTAAATTTCGAATTAAAAAAATTTAAAAATACGCGATATATGAATTACCCTACATAGAAGGAAAGTTCGCAACAAGTACTTGCATATCTCCAGTGCCGTTTCAGAGAATCTTATGAAATTATGTGGATAGTAACTTTGAAGATAGCTTAATGAAATTGATAAATAATATTCGAAATCTACCGATTAAATTTTGAATTAAAAAAATTTTAAAATAAGCGATATATGAATTAGCTTATTTAGAAGGAAAGTTCGAAACAAGTACTTGCATATCTCCAGTAACGTTTCAGAGAATTTTCTGAAATTTTGTAGATAAAAACTTTGAAGATATATAAATGAAATTTGTAAATAGAATTTCAAATCTACCGATTAAATTTCGAATTAAAAAAATTAGAAAATCCGCGTTATATGAATTAGCCTATTTGGAAGCAAAGTTCAGAACAAATACTTGCATATCTCCGATACCGTTTCAGAGAACTTTCTGAAATTTTGTAGATAAAAATTTTGAAGATATTTAAATGAAATTTGTGAATAAAATTTCAAATCTACCGATGAAATTTAGAATTAAAAAAATTTAAAAATGCGCGGTATATGAATTAGCCTACTTAGAAGTAAAGTTCGCAACAAGTACTTGCATATCTCCAGTACTGTTTCAGAGAATTGTCTGAAATTTTGTAGGTAAAAACTTTGAAGATATTTTAATGAAATTTGTAAATAAAATTGTAAATCTACCGTTTAAATTTTGAATTAAAAAAATTTAAAAATACGTGGTATATGAATTAGCCTATGTAGAAGCAAAGTTCAGAACAAGGACTTGCATATCTCCAGTACCGTTTCAGAGAATTTTCTGAAATTTTGTAGATAAAAACTTTGAAGATATTTAAATAAAATTTGTAAATAGAATTTCAAATCTACCGATTAAATTTCGAATTAAAAAAATTAGAAAATCCGCGTTATATGAATTAGCCTATTTGGAAGCAAAGTTCAGAACAAATACTTGCATATCTCCGATACCGTTTCAGAGAACTTTCTGAAATTTTGTAGATAAAAATTTTGAAGATATTTAAATGAAATTTGTGAATAAAATTTCAAATCTACCGATGAAATTTAGAATTAAAAAAATTTAAAAATGCGCGGTATATGAATTAGCCTACTTAGAAGTAAAGTTCGCAACAAGTACTTGCATATCTCCAGTACTGTTTCAGAGAATTGTCTGAAATTTTGTAGGTAAAAACTTTGAAGATATTTTAATGAAATTTGTAAATAAAATTGTAAATCTACCTATTAAATTTTGAATTAAAAAAATTTTAAAATTCGCGGTATATGAATTAGCCTATTTAGAAGCAAAGTTCAGAACAAGGACTTGCATATCTCCAGTACCGTTTCAGAGAATTGTCTGAAATTTTGTAGATAAAAACTCTGAAGATATTTAAATGAAATTTGTAAATAAAATTTCAAATCTACCGATTAAATTTCGAATTAAAAAATTTTAAAATGCGCGATATATGAATTAGCCTATTTAGAAGCAAACTTCAGAACAAGTACTTGTATATCTCCAGTACCGTTTCAGAGAATTGTCTGAAATTATGTAAATAAAAACTTTGAAGATATTTAAATAGAATTTGTAAAAAAAATTTCAAATCTAACGAATAAATTTTTATTAAAAAAAATTTTAAAATGCACGATATATGAAATAGCCTATTTAGAAGCAAAGTTCAGAAAAAGGACTTGCATATCTCTAGTACCGTTTCAGAGAATTGTCTGAAATTTTGTAAATAAAAACTTTAAAGATATTTTAATGAAATTTGTAATTAAAATTTCAAATCTACCGATTAAATATTAAATAACAAAATTCTCAAAAAATTCGACATTCCCCATTTTTATAATTTAAATATCTTAACATAGCAGAGAATATCCTGAAATTTTGTTTAGAGACGTTTTAAATCTTCTTTAATAAATAACCGATAAAGAATTTAAAATTCACCGATTCAATAATTAAATAATAAATTGAATTTATTGGGACAAGTTATTAATTAATTTAATTTATTAAAAGTTTTGTTATCATAAATTTCGCAGTACGTAGATAATTAGTTCGGTAACAATATTACCTAAACGAATTAAATAATTTTTTCGGTGATAGTTCGATGTTAGGAAATTAGACCCTAGGTCTTTATTTTGTCAATTAGAAATATTTGATTAAACAACATTATACTCAAATGAAAGACTTTTAAGCATAGAATTTGATGAAATGTTTGTTGAGACGTTTTATACGAAAAGGTCTTAACATCCTTAATATTCGAGGATAAACAATTCTTAAGTTGTGAATGTCGCTATGACATTAGGTCGAAGAAATTTCGTCTTTTGTCGGGAAAAATTGATCGGTAAAACTAGACTGATAAAAACCAATGCATTTTAATTTCTTTCAAGAATTTATTTGAAAATGGTTCGGTTAAAATTTTTTAAATGCTTCATTCTTATAAAAAATTGGCTAGCTTTAAGCTTAAATTCTAATAAACTTCTGATACGATAAATAATACATTTTAAAAAAAAATATAATTAACAAAATATAAACAATGGAATTAGATAGATTTGATCTTTGATATTCTTAAATTAATACTTAAAATGTATAAATAGATTTCTTTGAATTCGATTTTCATTCTCTCTCAAATCGTTTTCAACGATTGATAATAATCGGCTAAAATTCTCCATGCTTTCGGTTCCATAAAACCGATCGGTGGCAATTCCCCATTCCTAGCGAATCCCCTCATCTTCGTCCCGGATATAAATAAGAAGTCATCCTTTCGGTTGGGATCGAAGAAGGCCATTTTCGAAACAGATCGATCGTAAGCAGCCACCCGAAATGGTATAATTTCCAATTGATCCAAACCGGGTGCCAATTTAAGTACGCGCTGACCATGGGTGGCATCATACAGATCACCATCCGGATATCGATTCTTATCCGGATGTGGCATACCGGCCGGATCCCGTCCAACAATATAAAATGTTGCACCCGCATTCATTCGACTCTTTGCGTGCCATTGAACTTCCGTTGGTCCCGCATACATCATCGGTGATGGGAAAATAGCTAGTATTGTATGTTCTCGATTTAATATGCCCGCATCTAAAACAGCTTGATGTTGGGCCATCCGTACCGGTAACGGGGCATCGTCATCCTTCGTCCAACCACCTAACGGATGTAACAGTAGCACCGGATTTTTAAATCCACGGTCTAATAATTGTCGCCGACAATCGGACATTAGTAAGGCATGACCATTGTGTATTGGATTTCTTAATTGAAAAGCGAATACAGCATCCGTTTTCAAATCCTTATATCGTTGCCGTAATTCGTTTGGCGTTAAACGATACTGATCGAGCCCGTCATTCCATTTGATCCGTTCAATTACTTCTAAATCTCCACCAATACAATATTCACCGGATTCATTGATCATTTTGATGTACGGGTGGTCGGGGTTATTGGTTCCGAATTGACGGGAACACCGTTCCTCCTTTCGTTGATAGAAAAATTCCGGTTGCCGTAAAATGGCTACCGGACGATGGTTAAATGTTAATGAAATGGCGCTCGCGTCTTAAAATGGACGGACAATTAAATTATTGATTAGATTTAAGAATTTACTTAGAGATTTACCGATCAATCGATTTTTATCGGTTTCCCAAACCGACAGTACAATCGGTACGGATTGATTTATCCGATCAACGCCATCTTCTGTTAGCAAACAATTAAAATGTAACGCTTGCAGATATTCTCGTTCCCGCATGAATCCTTTCAATGGAAACGCCCATCCTTCCGATAATACTTGGAGCCATTGTAATTCAACGACACTTATCTCTAATTGTGGCAATGATTTCGCTTCGGTTATAGCTGCCGATTTACGACTTTCACTAACGAACAGTTCGGGAATCTGAAAGTTTAAACGAACAGTTTATTCGGTAATTCGGCTGTAAAGTTATCAGGCTTACCGCATCGATATCCCGATGCAGACTTTTCGGGATTACATTTTCCGCTTCTAAATAATCGATCAATAAATTCGTTGATTCGGTAACGGTAATACCTTCAGTGGACACAATTAAATCGGGTTGGTCTGGTGGTTCGTATGGTTGTGTAACCCCAGTGAAACCCTTAATCGATCCGGCTCTCGCCTTCTTGTACAGACCTTTAACATCTCGTTCCTCGCACACCGATAACGGTGTGTTCACGTACACTTCAACGAATCTAAAAAATTAAATTAAATATCTGCAGGGAATTCTGTTGTTTTAATTACTTCAAATCGAATTCACTGTGGATCCGTCGAGCCATTGCTCGATCATCGGCGAACGGTGACACAAAACTACAAATCGCCACCACACCGCTATCCGCAAATAATTTCGCCACCTCAGCCACCCGCCGTATATTCTCCTCCCGATCCGTTTCGCTGAAACCGAGGTTCTTATTTAGTCCGGTTCGGATATTATCACCATCCAATCCATACGCGGGGATACCGTGCGCCACCAAGTACGCTTCCAATTCGAAGGCGATCGATGTCTTACCGGCACCACTTAAACCGGTCAACCAAACGGTGCAGCCCCGAAAGCCACGGCACACACCTAAATTTTGACCGCGAATCTCTCTTGTCACATTGTGCTTCTGTTCTGAGACGTTGGTGGCGATTTGAAGACACTGCAAGGAGACGGAGGAAAAATGATTAAAAAAATTTTATTAACAATGGAATAAAAAATTATACAATAAAAACATGAACGACCCTGCCAGGAGTCGAACCTGGAATCTTCTGATCCGTAGTCATCCATTGCGCCACAGGGCCAACGAACAGGGCAAAGGGGATATTTTTATTCAATATTTATTAAACTTTAATTTAATCTTACAGCTAAGTGCTAGGAAATTTTTAATGATTAATTAATAATTAATTAATATTAATGTAATAATATTTATTAAGAATAAATTTAATTAATTTATTTAAGTATATAAAAATGATTAATATTATTAAAGAAAATGTTAAGTTAATTAAATAAAAATAATTTAATTAATTTAATTGAAGTTATATAAATAAATAAAATTAAATGTAAGAAATTCAAATATCGAAATGAAAAACTTATTAAAAAATAATCAAAATAATTTGTAATAATTAAATATAATTAATTTAGTCCATGTATTTATTTAAATTAAATAATTAATCGTTAAATAAAAAATTAATTAATTCTATTTCGGTATTTTCTTCAATTCTCTTTAATACAAAATGTTGTTCCATTTTTGTTTTAAAATTAATTGGAAATACTATTTTTGGTACGATTGTCTAATTTATAGCTATGTATGTGAGACTGATATTGTTTCCAAAAGAGTAAAAAA